>JAWZYV010019071.1:0-25179 GCA_038373885.1 Cheiracanthium punctorium
GTTATCGAAATTTGTGTATCTTCTATAGTTTATGCATGAGCACTGCATTTGCTAAAAAACATCATGAATTTTTTTCGTCATGTCTGATCACAGACACATGTTTTAAATTTTTATATGTTGTTAAGATGGAATAATCCTACATCCCAAAAAATTTTCATCTTGGCTTTCTGCTCAGGATCACTTCTTGAACTATATATTTCAGAGTGTCGCACACATTATTAAGGAGATATTTCAGAGTATCGCTGCTCTCAGGAGAATCTGAAATGGTTTTAAGCTCATCTAAGCTGCTGTTTATCTGGGAGAAAGAATTTAAAATGGAAATATTATTTAATGTAGAAAGGCGAACAATCCTGTCATTATTATAAGCAGTAGCAGAAAGTTGTGCATCTATTTTCAATGAAGCTTTTATTCTGGGTATAGGAGTATCGACGATTTGAGAAATTAAAAGATAATTTTCTGAAAATGTAACTTGGCCAATTTTGTTCTTCGAACAATTTTATTTTCATTCGCAACATATCTTTTAGCTGATCAAAAGTTTCAAATGTATTTTCTTTAAGAAAAATTTCATGTGCTTTTTTACTTTCATTAATAGCCATATTCAACAAACGCTCTTCTTGGTCGTCTAAATTTTTTCGCTGCTTCGGAGGTTCATGCGATAAATATTTAGGGCAATTTGGGAAAATAATTGGCACTGCTCCTTCCTTTAATTTTGGACGTTCCCTTTTGCATATCAGAATAGTCTCATCATCTTTTTTGATGCTCTCAATACGAATTATATCATTTGGATCAAAATGTTTTTCACAAACTACGGCACATTTTCCTGGATTATAATCTTTCCTGGGAATATTTTTTAACCATTTTGCTCTTAAAATGGGGTCCTTTGGAAACGAGAAACACGATACTCTTTCTTTGTTACTCCGTGCAGTTAGTAACAACACACATATTAGGCATTTTGAAAATTGAGTCTTACCTCCAAATGGTATCCAAAACTGCACAATTCTTGTAAAAAAAATAGCAAAATATAAACGTAAAATAATAATATTTAACGAAAATCAAGACTTTAGCGACCACGTGGGTAAAAGCATGCTCCTATCAACTCTAGCACCTAGCAGGTACTAACAGGTGCGTAAGTCAGCAGGTTCTTCCTTCCCTAGCACTGCTATCGTGACGTCACAAATACCGCGCCAGAGCCCTATTGTCCGAGATAGCCGTGGCTGACCTCAGCATTTTCTAGAATGGACCGGAACAAGCGTATACTCTTAAAGACGGTCCTCTGCGCTTGCAAAATCGAGCCTTTCCGGAATTTTTTGCTCTCCTAAAATTCGGACAAGACCAAACGATTGGCTTGTGATTTCCCCCCCCCCCTTCCTTAAATCATGATTAATATACGAGCTGGACCGGGTCTGAATTTTTTATTTTGATTAAATGCCGGGACGGGCTAGACATTTTCGGCCCGTGAAGATCATGAGCGGGGAGATGCCGTCTCACTACTTTTTCATTCGAGCTTATGTCAGCAAAAGTAAGCGTTGAAAAAACACTCAAAATGCTGGTGTTAAACGATAAAGTAATTAAAAAACTTTGTAAAAAACACACATAAGAAGTAAAAGGAAAGAGGATACGCACGTTTCGTTCAAAAATTGTTTTGAACTTCTTCAGTCCAAGCCCTTCGTCGTAAAGAACACAGGGAACTCTGTGTGTTTTTTACAAAGTTTTTTAATTACTTTAAAAGTAAGCGTTCTTCACTTTTCATCATGGACGCATGATTTTTGAGTCTTCAGTTACGAGTGTTCCTAAACCTTTTTTCTTAAAACTGCACCACTGTTTTTCTTTTTGTGTGTGTGCAGGCTCTACGAGAGGGGGCAGACGGGGCGACGCCCCTGGGCCCGTGTTCAGCCAAAGTGCGTCCGCAAATTTTTCAGAATGTGTTACGAATTTCATTTATAGATCCGTAATTAAAATCTTTTTTAAAATAGACTAAATTTTGAATACATAATTCTAGAATGATTTAAACGGCAGAAATGTTAATTCTACCATTTAAATATTAGTATTTTTACAACCTTCGAACATGCATTAAAAGTACCATTGCATATAAGAAATACTTCCCTCCCACTCTCTTTCCATTTAGCATTTATATGAAAACCATTAAAAAGAGCAGTTTCACACACACAAAAAAAAATTCCTTCCGTCCATGTAAATCCATGTATTGTTTTTACCAAGTTGCTGATATCATAGCCTGTATACACCCTTTTTTTTTCCAGAGCTTTCCTAAAGTGCTTTCAAATAGTGTTTTGCTTTTAGCAAATGGTGTTTGCTTGCAAACTTTGCTTTTCTTGTATGCATTTATTGTGTTCCTAAATCTTCAATTTTATGCTCCAAAATCATGTTAATTCTGATCTTGAATCTCAGTTTTCCTCTCGGAAACTCTTTTTTTGTGCTCCCGAGGTGCTCCCAAATGGAATTTTTCTGCTCCCAAATAGAATTTTTCTGCTCCCAAATGGAATTTTTCTGCTCCCGAGGTGCTCCCAAATGAAATTTTTTCTGCTCCCGGGGTGCTCCCAAATCGAGTGTTGGAGTTAACATCCCTGCTGTTGTCAGTCACAAAGGCAAAATTTGATTTCTGTAAAAATACTTGAGGATGACATAGTTGCATGAGAATTCTTTACTTTTTAGCACATTATTTTACGTAAAAATTGTGGATTATTAGTAAAATTGTCAGGATAAACAGCAGAGTCATCTGCAGAAAACAGGAGAATACAATGGAAATACATTGATTGATGTAGCAAAACAACTGGATAGACTGCTCGATGCTAAAAAAATCTGATGTGTCCAACACATGACTTCCTTGCACATCTATTAAATCAAAAATGTTTTCTATGCACTTCCTCTAAACTTATTTGTTTGAAAGAGATAAAATATCAATAATAGTAAGGTTTAGCGATTTGTAGCCAAATATTTCGATATCGCCAAGCTGAGTTCAATTTGAAAGATTTCCTTCTGAAACTTTATTTGGCGATATTTCACCAAAAGCCGACAAACTTGAGATAGTTTGCGAGATTTTGGGGATAGCCACAGTAGTCATTGACCACAGACTTTCAATGAATTGAATGCATCCATACACCTTAATGTATTTAAAGTCATTTGGCTCACCCTATCAATAAATTCCCAGTCGACTGCTGTCAAAAAAGATATTGAAAACAGTTAGATATTATAATATAGTTCTAAATACAAAAGTTCAAAATTCTACGGGTTAAAGTTTTAGAGTTATATAAAATACGAAATAATTTTTGACGCCAAATTTGGCGATATTTCAGCGAAACTCGTCAATGTCGACGACATTTGGCGAGATTTTAAGCATGGACCAACAATGACAGATTATCGCCAAATTTGGCGATATTTCGCCAAAACTCGCCAAGAACGATGGCAAATGGCGATACTTTGGGCATGATCAAATGACTGTCTATCGCCAAATTTGGCGACATTTCGGCAAAACTCGCCAAGGTCGAGGACAGACGGCGAGATTTTGGGCATGTACCAAAGAATGACTGTCTACAATTGTATTATATTGTA
The DNA here is from genome assembly GCA_038373885.1 of Cheiracanthium punctorium. Lineage (NCBI taxonomy): Eukaryota > Metazoa > Arthropoda > Arachnida > Araneae > Cheiracanthiidae > Cheiracanthium > Cheiracanthium punctorium. The sequence goes on from JAWZYV010019071.1 coordinate 3,568, forward strand.
GATGTCCATAGACATTAAAGTACTGAATTTCTTTTCGGTGATCCTGTAAATAAACTCTCCAGTAGATTGGAACCAAAGATCGAGATGCACAACTAGATGTTACAACAATCTTATATATGAAATTTGATAATAGTTTTTGAGATTTGAGAGTTAAATATGCACACACGTACACTAAAAGTCGCCAAGCTTGGCGACTTTTAGCATAGTTCTTGAGGGAGGCACGTGACCGTGGTCGGACCATTATCTAACTTATGTGGTAGGACGGTATTGTGCTTGAAATGGATGAATGCCCCTAAAATTGACATTGACCGTAATGTATTGGAAATCTTTTGAGTGTTCCTGTAGCAGAACTGTAAATGATAAAGACACTTTTTATAATGGAGAAATTCATTTTCTAACTCTTTACAGCATATATCACGTCTGAGTCGTTTGAAATAGCCCAATACCTCTAAAAAACGCTTTGATGAATTTCGGCCCATAGAGCGTAATGTATTTCGAATCTTTTAGGCGGTTCTGTAGATAAACTATCCAGTCGAATGGAACCGAAAGGGGAGGTGCACAACTAGATGTTACAACTATCCAAAATATGAAGTTTCGGCATTCTACGCCTAATAGTTTTTGAGATATGCGAGTTTAATGAATTTCGGCCCATTGAGCATAATGTATTTCGAATGTTTTGGGCGGTCCTGTAGATAAACTATCTAGTCGAATGGAACCAAAAGAGGAGGTGCACAACTAGATGTTACAATAGTAACTATCCAAAATATGAAGTTTCTACATTCTACGCCTAATAGTTTTTGAGTTAGGCGAGTTAAATGAATTTCGGCCCATAGAGCGTAATGTATTTCGAATCTTTTGGGCGGTCCTGTACATAAACTATACATTCGATTGCGGCCAAAAGGGGAGGTGCACAACTAGATCGTAGAACAATCCTAAATATCAAATCTCAACATTCTACGACCAATAGTTCTTGAGATATGCGAGTTACGTACGTATAGACGGCATGGAAAAACTGATCACAATAGACTCGCCGCTGGTCAAAATGAGTTGCAGACGCGTTAATATGATCGTGCATGCTAGCCTACGATGAGATGCATCGAAAAAATTCTTAAAATTAAATTTAGAGGTAGTCAAAATTGGTTTTTTTGTCGAAATTTGGCCCCCAAAATTTTTCGGGATCACATTACTTCCTTATACTACGTACAAGGAACTAAAAAGGGCTGTGTCAAACATGGTCTCTAGATCTGTGGCACGTGGTCAACGATTGGATAGACAGTCATGTTGCTGCTAGTTTAATTGAACGATGGCCACGGCCATGGGCGCCGGCAGCATAGGGCAAGGGCACTTGCCCCTCCCTGGATTTTTGTATGCAGCGTTTTCGCTTGCTTTTTTGTTCTTTCCAACAAGGTAACTACACGTTGAAGTAGTCTTTGACCCCCCATGAAAAAAATTCTGTCGGCGCCCATGGCCACGGCTGCCTTTTTTTCAGCATTGGGAAATAGTTGCACGTCAAAGAGTTAACAGTCAATACGTGGATCTATAGTTTTACCGGAAGTGATAAGTTAGCGATTGATTTTGTTTTACACTCAAATGAAACGGGAAACGTAACGTTTTCTCAGTGATTAATATGCAAGTGAGAATTAATCTATCGAATAATCACATTTTATGCTGCAATGAAGAAAGCGTATCACGATCCAGCTCACGAGGCGAGTTTTGGTGGTGTAAATGTAAGGTGACCATACGTCCCGTTTTTAGGTGGCTTGTCCCATTGTCCGGAAGCACAGCTTTGGGACACCGAAATAGAGCTGTAAGAAACCGCATGTATTCGGTACTGACATGCGGATAATCACACAGACTCGAAGTAACGAATTGCTACTTTACGGGCTGATATCGTTACTGCGCTTTCGGATCGAGCAGCTTCCAACTTCGAATACAAGGGAGAAAACGAGTTCGGTAATCGAGTACTAATATCTTGCGCTATTTGTTACTGGATATCGGATCGCGGTTTGAAGGCGAAAATCAGTCTTGGTATTTGAGGTATTTGAGTAGCAGTAGCAATATGCTCAGCTTTCGTTACTGACTACTAAGGGTGTTGCATTTCGCATGTGCCGAATGGTCTCGTTTGGATGAGGTTTGAAAGATCCGTATGTTTGGTTTTCTTTACTGATGACGCAATATCGGATAGATGCAGTATCTGCTGCTCTACTATGATATGGGATTAGACATGGCGTTTGTTTTATACAATGCGGGGATGTACGGTATATAGTAAGTCATGCGTGGGTGCTAATATCAGATTTTTTGGGGGGGAGAAAGGGGGTGTTCTTGCAATTGTAGAGCAATATCTATAAGAATAGAGGCACGTTAGTGCAGTAAGGGGATGCTCTTGCTTTCTGACATTTTAGTACTAAATAGTGGTGTAATCAGGATTATTTTTAAGGGTGGTCCCGAAGGATTGAGAACTTATTTTTTTTTAAATGCTTGAGCTCCGAAATATGAGTAATAAATAACAAGTTATTTAAGTAAGCCTTAAAAAATATTTTTATAAAGTAAACGAATTCACGCATTTTTATTATTTAAAATATTATTTGAAAAAAAAAATATTAGGCATGCAAACTTAAAACACATTTTTTTTTAAAGTTATCGTTTCGTTTTAAACAAAAACTTCGAGAGGGAACCGGGATTCCCTCAGTAGGGGACCGGCATTTCCCTTAGTAGACTCCCCTTTCTATGCCCGCCACTGGTATTAAAATAATTCAAAAAAGTTCAGTATGTTTTTGAAATGTTGACGTCTAAGGGGGAGGGGGGTGACTTGACCCCCATCTTTCAAGAATCCGCGCTCAGAAGCAACACCAGGCACAAGATTTTCCGTTATACCTTTTAAGATGAGAATGAACAGGTTAAACCAGCGTTCAGAATTAAAAAAGGGGAAGGGAGACTATGGGGGCATATTTTTGGAAGATTTCTATGGGCACTATCTGAGTTATTCGGATAATTGAACATTGTATAAAACAATACATTTGTATAAAAACATCTATTAATCAGAGAAAATTAGCTCTAAGTACAATTCTTACGCTTTATTTCAGGAGAGGTGTGTGTGTGTATCAAATTGCTAACTAAGTTTCAGTTGTAAATAAATATCACATTGTAAACTAAGTAAAGGGTCAGATTTAGGAAAGGAGGGTTGCAGCATCCCCCACCCTCCTCTAGATACGCGCTGAAAGACTTGTTTCTCGCGTTCGAACTAGTAACGAAAGTAACGAGTAACGAATACTTAGTAACCGGTAGTGAGTTTGGGGTAACGAATACATACGGGTATTAATATTTTCGTTACTTTTACAGCACTACACCGAAATGTCCCCTGCAGTGTCCCGTGTTTAGAAAGACAGCAACCCACGGAAACGATTTCAATAAAGGCCGCTAAAAATCTAAAATCATCCAACGGCAGTGTCCGAAAAAAAAAAAAAAAAACTGACCTGCATCCCTCCCCTCTCGAGAGGCAAAGAAAACGCCGGGTGGGTGCATTGTTTTTGTGTTTGTTCTTTTAATGTCCTTTTTTTGTCAACTATTTCAATTTATTTAATTTTCATTTTTTTTTTAAAGTCATGTTCCACTTTTACTTATCCTCCCCCCGATCTCCACTTTATTTTTCCTTTTCACTCTGGTTTTCTAAGAATTTTTTTCCTTCCGAATGACAACTTCTTTATTTTCTGTATGTCGTTTTGTTTACATTTCTTACTTTCCTACATTCCTTCCTTGTGTCGGATGGTGTTTTTGAAGTCGAAGAAGAGCCTACCCCTTGTACCACCCGAAACGTACGTCTTACACTATTTTTTATTACATATGTGCGTTTTAGCAAAGGTTTTTCTTTCATTTATTTATGTGTGAAATTAACATTAACACACAAACTTTTTTGCGCGTTTTCTTAACAACTAAAAAACACCCAGACCAATTCAGTCTCCCTACACTATTACCTTAAAAACAGTATATGTCCTGTTTTGAGGAAGAAAATAAATACACTATTGCCAAAAAAGGAGTAGATGTCCCGTTTTGAAGGAAACAATACATTGTCACGTTATGTAAATGCCTTATACCGTGCTGCTCGAGGAAGAGTAAGCAAATCGCAGATTCGGAATTGGCTACAAGGTGTGGACGCGCAAGAAATTCCCGACATGCAGTAGCAAAATACAGACGCTTAATATTCGATGGGGAGTTTTGTTAAGCATCGTTATTCAAGTAATCTGCAATTGTTAAAAGAATATTTTCTGTCTAAAATTTTTTTTATGCAGTGTAGACCATGACTTTAAAGCATTTTATGATTTAAGTCAAAACGACATTGAAGAGCTTTTGTAATAAAAAATAATTTTGTTCTGTTGGGTGGTCAGGTCATGTGTTAAAGCATATTGCATGGACATCAAACCTTTGTGGTCACTTCTTATAATGAATCAGTTTTGTACGGGATTTCATTGACTAACTAATTACATTATAATTTAAAAATATTTTTACTTAAAGGTGCACATAACAATTTTGTACCTTAAACAAATGAAATTGTGCATGTTTAGCAAAAATCATTATGCAGCGTCAATAGCAATCATGCCTCTGACACTATACACAGTTCGTTGTTATAGGAAAAGGTTATTTACATTTCTTAGAAAGTTACACAAAAATATATTAATGATGCGCAGTATTCTGTAAGTCTGTGATATGCGTAACCTGTAGTATTGACTTTTATTATTTGTAAATTATTTTAGCTTTAACAGGAAAATAAGTGTTTTTATTCAAATCGAAAGTCCGGGGATCTTTTTAAATTCCTATTCATATTGTAGTTACAATAAGTTAATAAGTTCCCATTTATGAGATTCATCGGTTTTTAATTGGAAACCTTTTAATTGCTTACCTATTTTCTCAAGTTAGTTTCTTGTAACAATACTTCTTTTTAAAAAATTTTAAATGTAGTAAAAAATTGTACGCTATATTAAAGAAGCAGGAAATTATATATGATCACTTTATAACATTCGAAGCACGTTTTATTTCTTGCCTTTATTTTCTCACTCTAATGCTTGGTTTTGTTCCTCACAGAGTGGTCAGTTGAAAAGTTCTGATTCGTTAAAACGTGTTGCTGTAAGTCGAACAATAGACAGTTTTTTTTCCGAAAAAATCTAGAGCTACAAATGATAACGAAGAAGCAACTTCTGTGTCAGTTCCAGTTTCTTCTAAGGAAAATGTAAACATGACCAAACAGCACACTCCCAATTCAATATCCAGAACACCTACTGAATTTGCATCCGACATAGGCCACTATGTCGGCCAATCCGAAATAGATGACAGAACAAAAGCCAATCTTTCAGAGAATCATTGGACCCCCCCCCCCCTACAGATTACTCTTTTCCATTTTGCACAGTAAATAAAAAGGGAAAACCAACAAAGAAATATGCTCAACTATCTCATTTGGATAAATTCCATGGGCTCGTACTGTCCCATAAGAGCCAGGGACTTTAGTGCAAATTTTGTGTGCTTTTTGGCACAGATACCCAAAGAAACAACCAGTCGTTAGGACGACTTGAGAAGGAGCCACTAAAAGTATTCGATGATCTACTGGGAGAAAAGGGAGCCCTTTTAATTCACAGCAAAAATCAATACCACAAATGTGCTGTAGAATTGGGAAAAACTTTCTTATTGACATACCATAAACCTGCCCTGGAAATTGTTAATCAGGTTTCAAAGCAACGACAAGCCCAGATAGAAGAAAATAGACATCGTTTGCAGCCCATTGTTAGCACCATAATACTTTGTGGGCCTCAGAATCTGGCCTTACGTGGCCACCGGGACTATGGACTGCTTTTTCAAAATACTAATGACGCAAACAAAAGTATTGTTGAAATAAACGATGGCAACTTTAGAGCACTGTTGCGATTCCGCATTGAAGCCGGGGACAAAACACTAGAAGCCCACTTAAATTCTGGGAAGTCGAACGTCACCTACATAGGCAACTGCACTCAAAATGAATTGTTAAATGCTTGCAGAGATGAAATACAAGCAATAATATTGGAGAGAGTCAAAAAGGCCCAGATTTTTTCAGTCATATTCAACGGAACTACAGATCTGTCTCACCTCACACGTCCCAGCTGAGCCTGTGCTTGCGCTATTTTTATCGTGGCTCCATACCAGAAGACTTTATCACATTCTGTGATGCGTATTCTTCTATTAAAGATGGAGATATAGACGGAGAAGAGCACAGGCTAACGGGCAAAGCTATAGCTCATATCGTTGAAGAATTAATGAAACAATTCAACGTTGATATGATTTATTGCGTGGGAATAGGCGTAGACAGTTGCTCAACTATGGCATCAGATGTCAAGGGAGCGGCAAGTGAATTAAAGGAAAAAGCAATCTACGCAAAAAGATATCCATGCACAAGTCATGTATTAAATAATTCTTTGGCTAGATTAGCGAAATTTACATCATGCAGGAATGCTACCGCAACGATGAAGAGAGTCATTTCTTTCGCAAATGCTTCTGTTAAGAGACAAGTTGTTTTCAAAGAAGTGCTGAAAGGATCACTACAGAGCTCCAGCGAAACGCACTGGATAGAAAGACATGACGGACATCTGCAATTTCAGGGAGATTCTATAGTAAAAATTTGTGATGCTCTGCTAAAAATTTCAGAATGGAAGGACAGCAACACCGCTTCTGAAGCTAGGAACCTCTACGAAACTCTAACAAGCTCCGAGTTTCTTGTAGCTACAGTTAGCCTTTGTGATGTGCTTGGTAAGTAAATGAGATATGTGCTTTTATATGTTGTTTTAATGACAAAGGAAAGCATTTTATACTTTCCTTACCTAGGTGTATGCTGTATTTTTAAAGTTAAAAGCTCAAATTAAAATCTCTTTTGTATACTTCATTTCAAACTGAATGAATGAAATATGTAAAAATAAGTTTTAATGAAGTCTATAGTAACGTAGCTTATTCAATTTAATAATTTATTCAGTTAAAATTAAAAGTAAAGATGTGTATAACTCATATGATATATTTATTATTTCAGGTACTACGGTCTCTTTAAGTAGATTTTTACAATCGCCAATGATTGACCTAAATAAAGCGACCGGTTGCATTGAGGGTACATTTTCTGTTTTAGTGGAGAAAAGAATTAATGCAGAAACTGTATTCAATCAACTTTCACGGAAATTACTGAAATTGCCCCAGAATTGGATGCTGAAATAAAAATGCCTCGCATAGCATCAAGCCATCAAGACAAACACAGCAATCGAATTTTCCCTCAAAATCTCCAGAGGAATATTTCCGGAAGGCAGTTTATGTGCAGCTATTAGACACTATAATAACTGACCTGAAAGATCGTCTGTCTTATGATTCAATGAATCTTTTTTTGCCAAAAAAAATGTATTACTCATACTGATGATGACATGAACATTGTCAGAGAAGTTACCCAAAGTTATAATGATCTTTTACCGGTACCAATTTCATCTGTTGTTTCAGAATTTCAGCTTTGGGTAACAAAGTGGAGACGAGGAACTCGCGAAAGTCCTCTGAAACAACTTCTCGACAATCTGGCTGATATCATAGAAAAACGCGATAAAGACTTATATCCAGTAATAAACTTTCTGCTCCGTCTTGTGGGCACATTACCGGTAAGTATTGCCACCAGTGGGAGAAGCTTTCCAACTGTTCCCAGAGTGAAAAGTTGCCTCCGGGCATCCATGAGAGAAGATCGTCATGTAGGGCTTGCTCTTTTAAATATTCATATTGATGTAAAATGTGGATGCAGTATAACAAGATTTGACAAGTGCTCGAAGAGAAAATTAGACTTTGTTTTATAAATTATGGTGTTAATTGTTTATAAATTATGGTGGGGACAAAACACTAGAAGCCCACTTAAATTCTGGGAAGTCGAACGTCACCTACATAGGCAACTGCACTCAAAATGAATTGTTAAATGCTTGCAGAGATGAAATACAAGCAATAATATTGGAGAGAGTCAAAAAGGCCCAGATTTTTTCAGTCATATTCAACGGAACTACAGATCTGTCTCACCTCGCACGTCCCAGCTGAGCCTGTGCTTGCGCTATTTTTATCGTGGCTCCATACCAGAAGACTTTATCACATTCTGTGATGCGTATTCTTCTATTGGGTTGGCAACTAAGTAATTGCGGATTTTTTTTAGAAAATCAAAGACAATTTTTTCATGGAACTAAGTAACTTTATTCTGTAATGTATTGCCCATTTTGATCAATGACCTTTTGCCATCTTTCAGGCTGCATCATAATCCCACGTTCATAAAACTTCTGGTTTTTATTAGCATAAAACTGAATCAGGTACGATTTGACATCATCATCATTATTGAAATTTTTACCATTCAAGGAAGTTTGTGAAGATCGAAACAAAACGTAATCAGATGGTGCAAGGTCAGGACTATATGGGGGATGTGGCAAAACATCCCAACCAAGCTCCAATAATTTTTGCCGAGTGACCAAAGATGTGTGTGGCCTTGCATTGTCATGATGGAATACAACACCTTTTCGATTTTTCAATTCAGGCCGCTTTTCTTCAACTGCATTGTTTAATTTCGTTAGTTGCTCAATGTAGACATCAGAATTGATCGTTCGGTTGGGTGGTATGAGTTCAAAGTAGACAATTCCTTTGTAATCCAACCAAACTGATAACAAAACCTTCTTTTGATGAATATCAGCTTTTGATGTTGTTTGAGTTGGTTCACCTGGCCTGCTCCACGATCTTTTCCGTTTGATATTGTTGTAAACAACCCATTTTTCATCGCCAGTTATCAATCGTTTTAAAAATGGATCATTTTCATTACGTTTCTTTAGCAAATCGCAGCTGTTAATGCGTTGCGTTAAATGCGTTTCTTTCAGTTCGTGAGGAACCCATGTATCGAGTTTTTGAACATAGCCAAGTTGTTTTAAAGTGATTTTCAATGCATGTATGTGATACATGAAGCTTCTCTGAAATCTCACGTGTTGTACTGTGACGATCCGAATCAATTATTGCTTTGATTAGGGCGTCATCAACTTCAACTGGACGACCAGAGCGTTTTTCATTTTTGAGTGAAAAATCACCAGAACGAAATTTGGCAAACCAATTTTGACACTGCCGTTCTTTTAAGGCTTCGTCACCATAAACAGCACATAACTTTTTATGAGCTTGCGATGCGTTTTTCCCTTTGCGGAAATAAAAAAGCAAAATATGACGAAAATGTTCCTTTTGATTTTCCATAATTCAACGAAGGCCAAGCGAAAACTACGCAACCGATCAAAGAACTTTTTTTACTGATTGACAGCTGAATTGCCAACTATCAAATAACAAAATGTGTTTTACATTTGTAAATCGTCTGCAAACCTAAAAATTCAACTGAAGCCATCTATGAGTGAAATCCGCAATTACTTAGTTGCCAACCCAATATTAAAGATGGAGATATAGACGGAGAAGAGCGCAGGCTAACGGGCAAAGCTATAGCTCATATCGTTGAAGAATTAATGAAACAATTCAACGTTGATATGAGAGAAGATCGTTCCATGAGAGAAGATCGTCATGTAGGGCTTGCTCTTTTAAATATTCATATTGATGTAAAATGTGGATGCAGTATAACAAGATTTGACAAGTGCTCGAAGAGAAAATTAGACTTTGTTTTATAAATTATGGTGTTTGGGGTCTGAAGGCTAATGTCGCTTATATATGTTTATTTTTTACATTAAATTCAAATAAAGTTTATTTGAGGGAGAGTTTCTTTATTGAGAAGAGTTTTTAACGACAATCAAGCTGAGCTTAACATAAAGGGGTTTGAGGTTACTGGAGCGAGGTCCGCGCTGTAGGAAAGATGAGAGTGGTCGATTATGTCAAGTAAGTTAAACTGCTTCCAACAGCATGACGGTCGAATGGGCCGTTTGAGGTGTCCCGTTACTGAGGTATGGAGGATGTAGGCGGGGCCAAGGACGTACCCAGAAAAAACTTCGGAAGGGGTCCAAACGGTGAAAAAGGCAAAATTTTTCACAAAAAGACTTCATCATTCTTATTTTGTTAACAAAAACTGAAATTTCGGGGGGGGGTCCGGACCCCCTGGACCACCCCCCCCCCCTGGGTACGTCCTTGGGCGGGGCCATCGCGAATCTTCGACCGGGCATGCTTGTGTACTTCAATGAATCATCCAAAAACGCCTACGGACGTTTCTCATTGGTTAGATTCTACCGTTAGATGACATGTCTAATTGCTTGAACCAATAAGAGATCATCCACAGGCCTCTTTGGATGACTCATCGAAGTGCACAAGCAGACCCGGTAGAAAATTCACAATGTCCCCGGATGTGGTGAAACACTTCGTGACAGCATTGCCTGAACACGCAAGAACAGGATATTAACCAGGAACGAATATTCAAATTGATCCCTCGGTGTGATAAATGCTTAAATTGGTAAGGAGACCATGTCCAAAAAAAATCTAATGTATGTACTATCAGTTGTGTGTATTGGATTGTATGAAACAAAGTACACACGCTTCACTTTTGGAACAACCTTTGTTACCTTAGTTTTTGATTAACACTCGTTATCATTTTCATTTTGACCTGAAACGCCCTTAAACCTTTAACGGGCGGTGTCCTCGCCGTGAGGACACAATTCTGAAATTTTGATTGTTTTGACTCCTGAAGAATAAATTTGATGTCTGTAAAATAATCAAAGAGGACATAGTTACACGATAATCCTTTTCTATTTAGCACATCATTTCCCTAAAAAATTGTCGATTATTTGTAAAATGGATGTCAGAATAGTACTGGCATCTGTTGAAAACCGAAGAATACGATGGAAAAATACCTTGAAATAGAAGAACAACTGGTAGACTGCCCAATGCTTTAAAAAGGGCAGCCGTTGCCATCGCTCGATTTAACTATTAGCAGGGACGTGCCAACGTCTTGGAAAGTGGGGGGGGGGCGAACGATTTTTTCCGACATCGGTAGGGGGGGCAATCATTTCACCAGCCCCTCATACCCCTACCACCCCACACTCCCCAACAAATGTTTTTAAAATAAAAGGTGTCAACCTTGGTACCAGGAAAATTTTTGTTTGTACTTCTATAGCTCAATTACAATAATCATTTTCTTCAGGGATGGGGCAGCTATTTTTTCCGACATCGGTAGTGGGGGGGGGGGCAGTCATTTCACCAGCCCTTCATACCCCATACTCTCATACCCACCTCATACGCCACCATACCCTCATACCCCAATTTTTATAAATAATCGGCTTCAATCTTTTTTAACCTCGTCTGTACACCCTCTCAAAAAAGTATTCGAGTGTAAGCCAAATTTCCTGTGTCAGTTTCATGTAAACTAATTAATTTACCGATTTTTTTTTTATTTTATTTCAATAGTTTGCTTAAAATAACAGTTTTCTTCGTGCGGAAGGGGATGGGTGGTGTCAGCTATTTCGCCCCCCCCCCTTCCGTTTGAGCTAGTAAAATTTTCGTTTATGCCTCATTAGTGTGTTTAAATGACCGTTTTCTTGAGAGGAAGGGTTGGAAAAGTTGCTTCCCCCATCCTGAAGAAGCAAACTATTGAGGGGGAGCTAAAATACAGAGGGGGCGAATTATATAGTTCGCCCCTTCTACTCATTTACCGAGGGGGCGATAAACCCCCCTGCCTCCCCCCTGTTGGCACGTGCCTGACTAATAGCAAGATGACGGTCGATCGAATCGCTAGCTGTGCGTCCGCACAGCCAGCTGCTTCAAAAATGGTCTCTATCTGTGGTACGCGATGGGCGATTCGATCGACCGCCATCTTGCCGGTAGTTAAATCGAGCGATGGCAACGGCTGCCCTTTTTTCAGCATTGATATGTGGTTACCCTTCAAAGGGTTAAAATCACATACGGGCACTAAGCCAGAAGAGTGGACTGTAACGAAAAGGTCTATATTGCCTTACCGTCATAATCACAAAACTATTAGTCTTAGAAACGCATGAATCCAATGTCGTTACTTAGCTTCTATCGTCAGCTCGCAGTTATGTATGAACTTGATTATTTTGTCGGAGCCGCCGGCTTAAGGGTACTGATTAAAATGACCGAAATTGGCGCTCGCGTTCCTTTCTATTTAGTGTAACTTGCGATAGCGCGGTGATTCTTTTGTGCGATTATAGAGTTTATTTAGACCTATCGTTCCAAATATAAATAAAGGTAATTTGGAGAATATTTATAGACAAAAATAACCAGTAAGTGTATAAAAAATCATAAAAATTGAAAATATCGGCCTCGGCCCGTGATAGGCCAGCCGGAAATATAAATCACGGCTATCGTTGGAAAGAGAAATGGGTTAGTTGCACCAGGAGAAGATAAAAAAGGGCAAATTGCATTGTTGATGAATTGAATCCACGGGTGAGTTGCACTCGCGAAATGGAGAGGAGGGGGACAATCATAGTGGAAGTCTGCTGTCTTGCAAAGGGCCATCGGTAACATTTTCGAGGGCCTCCCTACAGTGATGGCCGAACCCAATGATGTTTTTGCGGGTCACGCAAAGGGCCAGCAGTAGCATATTTTCGAGAACTTCCCTACAGCGAAGGCCGGCCCAGTGATGTTTTTTGGGTCTCGCAAAGTACCAGGGGTAACATACTTTCGAGGGGTGAGCAAGATAAGGATTCCGGTGCAGCTCGCCCCTCGGTTTGATAGATAGCTGTTGGTGCGGCTGCAACTGACCCGCGTCCGCTGGAAAGAGGGAATTATGGGCCACGCAACAAAAGTGATAAACGAAAAACCATAAACCACTGTAGCACCACTGCATTTAATACAAAGCATGCTACAGTACTACATGGTTTTAACTTAACAAGAATTTCGAAGATTATCACAAAATATATATGTACTACAATTTCAATCATCATTATTTTTCGTACGCAGTAGTGACAGAACATGGCTCACTTGGATAAAATGGTATTTATCCAAGTGAGCCATGGACAGAAACAGAAGTGAAACATTTTTCAGATAGGTTCAATGGTTGATTCCTACTTTAGGACCCCCACTCTCGCCAACGCGACGATAAATATTGATATACAGTTGCCATTACGATTTTTTGTATTTATATTGCAGCCATACGGCAAAGGGTTTATTCGTAAATTTCTCTCAGTAAACAGCCGGTATTCCAGATGATTTTGCACGTGATCAGTCATGAGTTTTGAACATTGATAAGGCCGTTGCCTACGAAATGCTCATAATATGTAGTATTACGTAGGCAACGATAAGGTTTAGTATCCTTTTACGCATTTTCGATCTGAGTTTAGAAAATTTCTATTGGCTTTTACCCAGTAAAGTATAATTTCGCAAACACTGGGTACTAAATTCCTGTTTTATTTTCATATTGGTACGTATTAATAGGAGCAGACGATTTCAACTCATTTATATTAGCATCGTCAAGCTCAAATAAATCTGATACCGGGAATTTGGTTGCTAGGGTAACTTTAAATATTAAAGTATACATATATATTTTTATTTATGCATTAATGATATAATTTAATATCACGGACGCAAAATTTTCTGGCATCTGAAAATTGGTTGCTAGGACAATTTTAAATGTTAATATTTTAACTTAAAAGAATTGAGTTCTTTTCGAATTTATTAGTTGATAACTATTTCTAAACAGCGGATTCGGTGAATTTATCTATTCTGTTTCTTAATTTGGTGAGGTGTTTTAAATTTGCCTTGCAAATTTTTAAAAATCATTGCAGAATTAGTTCTTTTGTTAATTATTTTAACATTCTGATTCCATTTCCTAAATTTGTTGCGATTCAACATACTTCACTGGTTAAAATAAAGTAAAAATTCACGAATCCGCTTTTAATAAAGGAAATACATATAAATTTAAAGAATCTGCTCATAAATTCTAGTCAAATGAAGTCATTTGGAACATGTAAGTACATCATTACATTTATTTTACTTGCCAACTAATTAATTTTTAATAATTGTCGTCAAACTCCGTATTTGGTGCGTTTAATGCTGAATTGTTCACATTAATTTCATCCAGTTTCTCTGGAAGGCGTTAAACTTGTGCGCATGCGCGATCACGGACTATTGACAGGAAGGTTCGCCAAAACGCGGCGATTTTTTACGTTGGCGAGAGTGGGGGTCCTAAAGTAGGAATCAACCGGTTCAATTTCGATATTTGTGTGTGTGCCATCCATTGGGATGATGAAACATTTGGGTGTAATTATGTCATCATGGCAGTTTCAATCGTAAGAATGAATGGGGAACTGTTTCAACGGCAACCTTTATGAGAAATGATTATCGATTATGCACCTGCAAATTGCCAAAGAATGAAAATTCGCCATGGGCAGTAAATATCCAGGCTTTTCCTAAAGGCGGGTTCCAGGCTGAATTTTCCGTGGAAGGCATTTGATTTTTTAGATAGATCTGTAAATTTTACATTTTAAATTGAAATACTTTATTTCTTACAAACAGTCTGAGAAAATTAGGAAAAAAAAAATAAAAGTTGGGGGTTAGGGTATTCCCCCCCTTGTCTGCTCCTTCAGTTATTTTAGAAATCTTTTAAAGGCTTAATTTTTTGCTCTCCTCAACAAATATATTGCAGATCTGCATAAAATACCGAGGAAATAAAAATAGGGAGCATCTTGGATATTAGCCACTCATGGTGACTTTTGATTCTTTGACAATTTACGCATGAGCATAATCGAAAGTAATTTCCCAATAAAATTGTCATTAAAACTGTTCTCCTTAATATTGATGCTTGAAACTGCCAATAATTACAGCTCCAAAATATTTCATCTCTCCGATGGGGGTGAAATATATCTTGAACTGTACCAAAAATGGAACAGTCTCCAAATTTCTGCTTTAAACATCTAGTATTCATATAACCCACACCAGTAACTACTTGTGAGTGAAAAATGGCAAACTACTTTATAATCTGCATGTTGTGCACAATCTAAGAAATCGCGCTAAGCGGTAAATTGTGTAGTGCTGCTACAGCACATCTACATCCTCTCATAAAGTGTAATTAAATACCTCAAATCATCTCCTGTAATTCTCAGTACCTCGTCTAACTCGTCCTCCATTTTTTGATAGAAATTGCAGTGCGTTCTGAAGTCTTCAATTTCACTCTCTAGCAACCGGGCATACTGCTTTAATTGGTCTAGTGTCATCATATCAACGTTATAGCCAGGGCTTTCATCCTCTTGTTCTTTCTTTTTGTCCGGCTTTTTCTTTGGAGGCATTTTGAAAACACAATGTTTCTGCTAATAGAAATATAAAATAACTTTTTAAAAAATCAAGGTATCGCTATGATTTAGATTGATGGATTTTCATTTATAGTAGAATTTCGCGACTCTAACATGATGAATCTATTTTGTTTGTTTTCAAAAATATGATTTTAACCCTTAATTGCATGGATTTTAAACACGTTCACTGCCGACCTTGTATAAGCGAGTGTAAGCTAAATTTATGTCAATTTTGTGAATAACTAAGTAATCTTTCGAAAAACACGCAGTTTGAAAGAAATATCGGTACTTACGTTTTATCCCGGCGGTCATTTCCGCCAAACGATTTTTGTGTCACATGTGCTGGCAAACTGTTGCCAAACGTATCTCTAACCATGAATTATTTCATTTGTCCGGCATTTATCTTGGCGGACTGCTGGGATAATACGTATGTACCGCAAGTTTAATGTGGTAACCTTGGCGACTTTTATTTATTTTCTGAGACAAGACGGGAAAACGTGCCAAAGTGGCGATTTTTGAAAACGCGCCAAGAAGCACCGTAAAGTAGGAACTAACCCTAAGTTCGACATGAGAAATTTGACTCGAACTCTAACCCTGCAATGAAGGTGTTTTAAACATATAGTGTAAATATCCATCGCTATGCAATTAAGAGTTAAGCTTGATACCTTGGATTCGTTTGCAAGTTTAATTTTTTACAGCTTTCATCTTCATACAAAATCAAAGGAATCTAATTACAGTAGACGTTTGTTTATGAATATGTGCAGTTGACATCACCAATCTGGCAGTGAAGCCTAAAGTGCAGCCAAGCCTCCATGCTACTTGGACAATTCATATTAATTTTAAATACTATCAGTATCATACAATTATAAATATCGTGAAATGTGTGTCTTTTAACAGCAAAGAGACCAAATAAATGTTTTGGTCTAACAAGTATGGACGCCGGACCGCCTCATGAGGTGGAAAAACTTCTCTCACAGTTACTTCATATCGTCCAATGGCTGAAGATAGCTGATGCGACATCCCGTATTCATATCTCTACAGTTTTTACGAACCCTTAGCGATCACACAAATAGGTCGTAAAATCGTATAGGGAGCGCATTCGTGTCCTCTCGCTCGTTCGTAATATCACAAATGTACGTGGAAATGAGCGTCGTTTTTAATTACTTTTCAATTAACACTTGTAGATCTATACATTTGGGAGATTCACAGCAAATCGGAATCAGATATATCCCAAACGCACTAGCAAAATGAAATCCTTTTATTTTTCAATTCCCAACTAGCACACATACGTTGGGTTATTGCTGGCAGGTGGTTGGCACAAGGTTGTTACGTTGGGCAAACGTTGGATGTCCATATGGAAATGTCGGTATTCTGTTGGCTAAAGGTTGTGTTGGGCAACTGTTGGTAAACAACCGGTGGACATCGGTTGGCAGAATGTTGTGTTGGGCAACCGTTGGTAAACAACAGTTGGCCATCGGATGGCTGAATGTTGTGTTGGGCAACCGTAGGTAAAACAACCGTTGGCCATCGGATGGCTGAATGTTGTGTTGGGCAACCGTAGGTAAAACAACCGTTGGCCATCGGATGGCTGAATGTTGTGTTGGGCAACCGTACCATTGCGCATGCGCAGAGACACACATTCAGGAAACCGGGAAGCGATAGATTCATGTCTGTTCGCCGTTCCGTTTCCGCCATTGCTTGTTATGATGTGTTGATACACTTTTATAAAGTGATTGATAGTTGAAATCTGAAACGAATATTTATCTTTTCAGCTATATTTCTGTGAATTTTATTCCTTGCATAGGTTCATAGTAACTTGAATCACGATAACTGTTATTATTGATGCATTGATTATAGTTCGATTGTCCATAAGCCTAACGATCTTCAAAGTATGTAAATAAACAACTTACTATGGAGCTATGGTAATAAATATATAATAATTGCACAGTGCTTATTAAAAGATGCCTTTTGGATTACTAAACAATGCTAGACAGCTTAATAATAAAGTTTTATTTGCTGATAGTTGTATAACAGTCGGGAAGGTAAAATTGGACACAATTGTCTTCTCCTAATAAGTTTATTCTGAAATAAAATCAACTTGAGCCGTGCTTATATTTTACAAGATTATAATGACTAATGAGATTTCAGATTTAGAAGTAGTTATTAAACTAACACTACTTCAATTTTGAAATCTCGTTGGTTCACAGTGGTTAATCAACAACAAGGATTTAAATTTGTGCATCAAAATTGTTTTGTTGTTAAAGGTATGTATAAAATATTTTACAGTTTTAAGAATTCAGTTATTTAAATATTTTACAAATGTGTTATAGTACTTTACAGTTCATATATATATATCTATATTTACCAACTTCATTTTGTTATTTATTTATTATTTTAGAAGAGATTTTTTGTATCTACACCTGTTATATGCTACAGGACTCAAATTTTATGGAGAAAAATACATTATCTATATGCAATCAAATACTCTCTGAGAGTACTGGAAGAAAAAGCATTTTTATTGCTTTGACAAGTCTCTTCTACTGCGTATTTTAGTTGAATGAAAAATATCAGTAGCTCTTTAAGTAATACGCGGTGACTGAGAGTTTTCATTTTATGTGCTATAGCGTGTAAGCAACATCACTAATACATTCTGTTGTACTGATATCTTTCTCATAGTCAGATAATATAGATGCACCCGTGTGTTGATACTTGCATGCGTCCTTGTGATACTTGCATGCGTTGATATTGCATGCGTAATGCATATGCATTATGCATGCAATATTTTTTTTCTTTTACTTTGCAGTCAATATCTACAGTTAACTGAAAATAAAAATAGAACTACGAAATGGCATTGTATTCCATACCAATTTTATTCGGGCAAACTAAAAATTAAGAATCTAAAAAATTACGTAAATTGAAATAAATGTAAAAAATAATAAATAAATATTTTAGTAAAGAATGATTTCAGTGACATTCTTCAGTGACTTTATATTCCTATTGGATTTCTCCACATGAATATTTAAAAAAAAAAAAAAAAAAAAAAAAGATTAAGCCTCCTTACAAAAGTTTCAACGGAGTAAATTTTCAGATGTTTTGAGAGACACTTTACAAAAGTAACTGTCAAAGGACAAGGAGGTATATGAATCATATTTCAAAAAATTAGCATTCTTTCCTTTAACGTTATATGTTTTTTCTTTTAATTAATTCGAAAAGTTTTTATGATTTTGGTTTGCCTGCCGTCCTGGTTCTCTAAAACTGTAAAGGATAGCTTCTGAAAGGACCTTCTAAATATTTTCCTGCTTCCGATCTCTCCCCCCTCCTTTTTTTTAAACAGTTCATAAGTTGCACCTGCAATATTAATTTTCCTCATAGTGCAAAATAGGTTAGTTTTCTACAGAGTAATATATGTTTGTAACTTGACAGATCGTTTACTATTTGAAAATAACACATTTCTGTAAGTGACGGGACTAGAGCCGGTTTTAAGCAAAAATGTTGGGAGGGGGGGTGTAAAGACAAAATTTTCTGACGATATATACCAATATGCTTTCAAAAATATACACCGAATATCTGGCCTCTTGGGCGGTTTCCTCCAGATATAGCTTGAATATGCATTAAATCCCCTAAAAGTCCTTCGCCCGAGGCACCCCCCACCCCAGGCAGATACTTAATGTGCATGTTTGCCTTAAATACACACTGCATTACATGATCTGGAATGAAGTTGGCTTGAGGGGACAAAAGGGACTTGTTTACTGGCACAAAACTCACTAAAAGGAAAATTGTAACAAGACTATGTTCATGATATAGTATAACTTATAATAAACATTCGGCAGAACTGGTAATTTATACATTGAGCATTTTACAGATTGGTGATTAAAGCTAAAATTTGCTGACAGTCCTTTGGCAACTGACAATTTTGTCGACAAAAGTATTTTTTAGGGGGGGTGGGGTGTCCGCTCGCCCTCCTCCTAAGCGCACAGAAACCCACTGTTGAGGTGGAACCATATTTGATGAAAGAAAAAATGTGACTATTTGATAATATGCTTCGTTCTACATATCTGCCGTCCCTTAAAACTTATCTGAATCTGTCACTGCATTTGCTGTTAGTAAAATAATTAAAAACTTTAATTTCAAATTTGACAGTTTTTCATATATCTATAGAAATGTTATGAAATAGCACATCAATTTGTCAAATATTCGTCAAATATAATTATCCAACATTAGGTTTCACCATTGGCCTAAAATATGAAACTAACTTATAAATGTAACGGTTAACAATTATGATAGCTAAATGTTAAAAATAACCAATTTCCAACAGTTGGATAATAGAGTGACAACATACAGATTTTACGGTGTCCCAATGTATACATTTACATGTTAACCCAACGTATGCATTTATACATTAACATAACGTATGCATTAATACGTTAGCCCAACGTATGCATTAATACGTTAGCCCAACGTATGTATTTATACGTTAGCCCAACGTATGCATTCATACGTTAGCCCAACGGTTGGAAATATGTTGGCAAAACGTTAGAGCATACGTTGGCCCAACGTAAGAAATAACCAGTTGCCAACCGTTGGATAACCGTAAGCCAACGTGTCATTTCAACGTTGCCCCAACGTATGCATTCATACGTTGCCCCAACGTATGTGTGCTACCTGGGTTGTGGAATCTTTCCGGATTCCTATGTGCTGAACCTCTTTCCCCGGAAGAGAAAGAGCTTTTAACCCTTTGAGGCGCAACCCTTTCCCAATGCTGGAAAAAGGGCAGCCGTTGCCATCGCTCGACTTAACTACCTAGACCTAGTTAAGTCGAGCGATGGCAACGGCTGCCCTTTTTCCGGCATTGGGCAATCTGTCCAGCTGTTCTCGCGTTCTTCCATTTTTCAGCAGATGTTAGTACTGTTAAAAATAATCGTGACAATTTTTTTTTACGGAAAATGACGTGCTAAAAAGATTTTCGTGTAGCTATGTCACCCGCAACTATTTTTATAAAAATCCAATCTATTATTCGTGACTGGCAACAGTCAAAACGTTAGAGTTGGGTGTTCCCAGAGTGGGATCACTGTGCTTTAAAGGGTTAAAGGCGCCACTAGATACACTTTTATACTTCTGATAATCGGGGCCTGATTACTGCATTAGGCCATGATGACTAGGGCTGTTGGTTTTTCGGAAAGCCTTCAAATGACTAAAAATAGAGTTTAAGGCTGGGATGTAGACTTTCTAATGACGGTAAATAAACGAGTTTATTGGCCGATTCCAGTTTTATTAGTGCGGCACACACTTTTGGGAACCCCCGAAATATTGTGAATTGTAATAGTCAACACTGCTTAGTCATTTCGGTTGAAAGGTTTCAAAATCCATGCGTTTGGTACACAATTCCTCTCTTTATTATTTTTGTATTGTTATATAGTTAAATCTACAATCAGCACAATTTACGAGCATGATTTCATTTGTATGCGTTCGATCCAGTATTACTTTAATGATACTTCAAAGTTATGATGATTTTTTTTTTTTTCTTTCTGAGTGCAATTCTAGAAAGATAAAATGACCTATGCCGCTATGAAAGAGATTTACAGATACACGAACAGCCTACGCACATTTCTATCAAGAAGTATCCGATATCATTCATATTAAAAAAATACCAGCAGATTTTTGTGACATTTCTTTGAATACAATCGAAATTGTCACAAACTCTTGCTCTAATATAACACGCACAAATCTCAATAGATTTTTAAAAATGCATTCTAAAATTTCACAAAGCTACCCAACATGCATGTCAAACACCAGAATGCTGAGTTTTTCGGTCGTAAAGCTGTGTGATGGCGACGCTGGTTTTTCAATCAGAGAAGTCCCCTGCGGTGTAATGCGCTCTGGGACCCCCACGGATTGTTGCTCCATATAAAAAGTTAAGATTTAGAGGCAAAGTAGGGAGTTTAATTCGAGACCTATTGCACTGATTTTTGTCTCTGGAAGTTTTCTGCTGACATGCATGGGAAGTGAGTAAAAACTGTATTATAACTCCTTGTTCGTTGGCATGAATTATTTTACTTAAGATAAATTAGCGTCGGATTATGTTCCTCTATAATGTTTTATGTGTTATGGAAGCCTACACAAGGGACATCTGCAGGGAGGGATGTGCCTTTAGCGGAGTTCTTTTGAACCCCTTAAACGGTCATAAAAGTTCCTATTTTTTATTATAAAAAGATGCATAAAATTAGTGCATATACAATATATGTATTCATTTTAAGGTTTTGGGCATTTTTTTAGGGCGAAATTTAAAAAAAATTAAATTTCTAAGAAAAGCTAACATTCAGTGTTATTGTTGTGATTGAATGTGTGTTTCCTAATAAGCAGAGAATCATTGAAAATATATGTTTGAAACACA
>JAWZYV010019073.1:0-24004 GCA_038373885.1 Cheiracanthium punctorium
GTTATCTGCGCAATTCTGCGCCAAAACAGCGAGCATGAGTAATTTTGAATGACTCACGGGAGCGCGCACCGCGCGACCACGTGTTGAGAGTTGTGCGGAACATTCCGGTCCTCAAAATAAACCACCGGCCGGTATTAGAGAAAGAAAAGCTCCCGGTGTAAAGGCAGGGTGCGTAGCGACTTGAAAAGTGCTTAAAAGGTGCTTGATTTTAAAAATTGTTTTCAAGCACTCTTGAAAGTGCTTATTTTTTTCATAAATTCCCTTAAGGTGCTTGAATTTGCAAGGAAGTGCTTATTTTTTTCTGAGCTTCCAGCCAGCAGAAACCTTTATAAACACTACGCCGCTAACGAAAAAAGCTTTTTCCCTCCCATCCCATCGCTTATTCATCTTGAAACCGGAAGAGCGTGCCTAAAAGCGGGTGCAGGTGGTTCACTGTTGACCATGACAATAGTAATGCTGACTCACATATGCTGGCATAAGAGGCAGTCCGGGCTTGATTGTTCTTAAACTACTGAATATCAACCAAAACTAGTCTGTTGCACCCGATGCGATTTTAATCATTCAACCCCCCCACCACCACCACCACCACCAAAAAAAAAATTCATCTATAAGTTATTTATGTTTTTTCGCCGTGTGGCTTTGCGCCTTCTGAAGGAGCACTTTATCGAATAAACACTGCCTTTATGCTATTATTACGGTAGAAAGTCAACTACGAGTAACTGGCGAACTCGAGAAACGCTGAGTGCTTTAAAATAAATCCCTATGTTATAAATATCAAAAGTAATAAATTAATAGAAACATGGAGTTGTTGCACAACATTCGAAGCTTAAAACAAACAATTTGGTGAAGCACGCTCACTACGTAATCAACAGCTGGCCGTCCATGAAAAAAAAAATTTTTTTTTGACTGGAGCCTCCTCATCGGCTCGCTTCCGAACTTTTTGCGAATGCAAGAAGTTTTTTACATGTTATTTATTTATTTCCAGAAATTCGCCTTTGTGAATATAAAAATTCATATGTTTTATATGAAATCGGACACTGATTAATTCGAAAATGGAAATCGTAAGCTTCGTAAAATAGCGGTAAATACTTTAAAACATTATATGGGAAGGGGTATAAAAGGAGATATTTTTACCATTTATCTCCCCCTTTCTCCCGAAATATATCTCAGTGCTATGCTTCTTTTTTTTTGGGGGGGGGGGGAGAGATCGTGGATGCGGCGTTTCATCCATAAATTACGGTAGTAATTTTGAAATTTACCTATTCATACTTGTCAATTTGTGTGCTTTCAGTTTGAAGGTTGCACTTTTTCTACGATTTTACGCGAAACTGCCGTTTTTTTACGCTTTTCCCACGTATTTTTACGATTTTACGTGAAACTTACAATTTTACGCAAGACTTTAAATTTGGCATCTTAATAATAATTTCATAGAAACCAAACATGTGTAAAATGCAGTTGCAATTGTTATGATTTCAGGCTTGCTCCACTTATAAATGAGGTGGCCACCCAAGAAATTCAGGCCATTGCAAAAGAGCTTGGAGAAGCTGAAAGGGGAAACAGATTTAAAAATTTTCTTCTAAAGATAAACTGAGATAAAATAAATAAAATTAGTTGAAAGAGACAAACTTGGGAAAAAAAAAAAAAAGAATTTTAGTTGAGACATACAGAGACAAAAAGGAATTTTAATTAAGACAAACTGAGACGAAAAGGGATTTTGATTGAGACGATGCTGAGACAAACTGGGGTTTCAGCTGTAGCATCCCTGCATTCTTTCAGAGCTTCGTAAACTGCATGGGCTTGTGCTTCACCTGTTCTTGAAGGAAGTTTAGCAACTGAGATTAACTGTGAAACCCCATTTCCAGACAATAAAATTGGCAGTCTGTCTGTTTTCTCTTTGGTAGTTAAAGTTAGTTCTGGTAACAGTTTTCCAACCCAGTGTACTGTCAGAGAAACATTAGTTTGTAGTTGTGATTTTACTTTGTTTACTTGTTCAATTCTATTTCTGATTCTCTGTCGGCGAATTGAACTTCTGCTCAGGCTGACATCTCTCATCTCGATACCCAAACTCTTGGCAGTTTCTACAACCACAAACATAGCTTTTCTTTCAGATACTTTTGACCTATCTAGAGCTGCTGTTAATTCTGGTGTTATAATGTTGTAACGTGCTTTTTTAGCTTTTGATGGATCAGGACCCGGTGTTGCTCTGTCATCTTCAAACAATTCTACTGTCTTTTCAGTATCATTTTCATCTTCATCTAAGTTATTTATAAAATCTAATGCTGTTTCCTGCAAATCTTTCATATTCTGTAATTTCTTGTTCAGAAGCCTTTTTTTTTTTTTCAGCAAGTTTTTCTTTCTGAAAAAGATTTCTATCAACACTAATCATGGATCCTTGTTTTCCATCTTCCCGCTGAGCTAGCAAGAAATCTCTATCCTCAGCCATTTTTATTATGTCAAATGCATTGGCATGGGCACTATCAAATAAATTATTTAATTTTGAAGAGAATACACTCTCGTTGGTCTTTTGATTGGGTGTTTTACTTCCATTGTACTTTTTTTAACAATATTCATTCTTCAAACAGTTTCTCTAATTTTTTTTGACAATGCAGTCGATCCCGCATGGGAATTTTGGCTTTCACTCAAAACTTTGCGATCTCGGCTATTGTTGCCTTAGAAACTTCTTGCACTTTAGCGTTCAACTCAATATGGTGATGAAGAAATAATTTCAATGACATACCTATTGAAGGCAATTTATTACCATTAAGTTTATTCAGAGTATTTCCAAGAAGGTAAACTTCATTTTTAGATCTTGTTTCCATGTTTCTAACACAACAACCAAACTAAGAACAAAACTAAATAAACCTAAATCAGATGGTTGCAGTTAAGGTTGCATGGTTACAGATTAAAGGGTTAGTTAAATCTAAAAATGCAGTTGTAGTAAAACTTTAAAAACACTAAATATTATAATTTAAAGACCAAAAAATAATTTAAAACCACCACCAACTGAAAGCAAAAATAATTAAAAAAAAAAAAATTTCTCAAAGTGCCACCATCTATGAGAGTTAAGGGGAATACTGGAATATAACAGATTTTACCTACTGTAAGTGCTAAAAATACTTCTAAATAAACTATTAATTTACAAATGATATAATTTTTGTGTAATATATATAAACAAGTTTTAAATACATTAAAATAATTTTTTTATATTGAGATGAGATGTTTTTCTAAATAAGAAAAGCAAAAAACAAAATGACCTCAAAGTATGAAACTTTAGCTTCCTTGAGCTACGTCTAAATATTGTTTGTTAGTGATTAAATTTTGCCATAATTACATTTAGATATATTGAAACAAATTTGGAGGGTGAGAACATGAAAATTCAAAACTTCAATATTTTGGACCACCCTAGTGGGTAGTACTTAGTTTATCAAAACCAAGTATATTTTATTTTCAAAACGTAAATTGTTAATGTGTTCTTTTTTCCTTAGTCAGGCTAATATAGCTTCCAGAACTATTGTTTTAATCAATTTTTTAGAAGGTGATTTACTAACGTATTTCAGCAACAACCTTGATATTCTGGTTTAATTTTTTTTTTTTTTTTAAGTTGAGAAGTATTACCTTCCTAATTTTTTTAATACTTAAAAGAGACATATTGATTTGTGTTTCTATCAAACATAAAAAGAAAAGGATAAATTATGAAGATGATTATTTTCATTTTCCATGTAAAAATATTGTCAAACATGTATTTAATTTTATTCAAGCGCTGGATTTATATTCCATAAATAGCTTCAAATTCATACCAGAATTTTGAATTTCAACCATTATTTCTCAAGTTAATTGAAGTTCTTAAGAGTAGTGCCAAAATTGGAAAAAATGACAGTTTTTACCAAATACTAGTCCATTTTGGTGAATAATGGTCAAAATGTTTTACTAATTGATATGAGGGTTCCATTCCTTGAGTTTTGGTAGTAATTAAAAAGAAATCTCGTAACTGTGGAGCAACTAATTTCTTTTATTAGGTGATTTGACATGGTCCTAATACAGAGAATTCTGTAAGTAAATTTTTCTCCTAAGGGAGTTAGAAAGGTCCCAAATATCAGTTCATCATTGCTGTGAGGAAAATGCTTGATGAATACAGATGGTTGATGTACTTGCAGTTAATTCTTTCTGCAAGGTCATTTGCACATGAAGGAACTGTTATAAAAATTTGAATCTCTGAAAATGAGGACATAGCCCCATCAGAAATTCTCTTTCAATACGAAGAAAATGTATTTTTCAAATCAAATGGAATTGGGGTGCATGCCCTTTTAAATTTACAGAATTCAGTTACTGCTAAGTGGACTGGGCAGTGCCTGTCTAAAGCCTTTGAATCTTTGAAAAGCCTGCAGCCTAAGTCAAACATAACACAGGCTCCTCCATTATGACAATGCCATAGCTGCCATACCTCCCGATTTTTCCGGGAGACTCCCGAATTTCAGAACGATCTCCCGAACTCCCGAAAAGTTTACAAATCTCCCGAATTTTTCCAAATTATTCCCATGTTTTATGCACTTATCAATTTTTGAAAAAAATTTACAGAACTTGTTAAATGCTAACGACAGAAACTGAAGAAACTTCGCTAATACTACTCCAGAGGGCAAAGATTACTTAAAAGTATGGTTACCATAAAAGAACAAAAAAGCAAGGGAAAACAACAGTGATTACCGAACCTAAAGCAAAACATGTCCTAAATCTACGACGTTCTTAGCGGACATAGCAGAGTAACAAGAGGACGATAATGCGCGCCTGGGATGTA
Organism: Cheiracanthium punctorium; assembly: GCA_038373885.1. Classification (NCBI taxonomy): domain Eukaryota; kingdom Metazoa; phylum Arthropoda; class Arachnida; order Araneae; family Cheiracanthiidae; genus Cheiracanthium; species Cheiracanthium punctorium. The sequence continues at coordinate 4,793 of JAWZYV010019073.1, forward strand.
CGTTTTCACTGCATCTCGCACTGCGCCTAGACTAAAGTCAGCTGAGTGCAATGTTACTGATTTCCGAGTTCGTAAATTCAAAACTTAGTTCAGTGGGGCAAATTCTTATTTTAGATCCTCGATGTTTCGAAAGGCATCTGATACATAATTATGTATTTGGCGAACTACTGCACAACAATAATCATCTATCGAGACCTTTCGCCACTGGAAAACCGTTGTCGATGAGGTATTGTTACTCGCGACGTGTTTTTATTGCTGTTTTGCGCACTTGATGAATCTATAAATTTTTTCCACGGACACGTACCAGCTTAACTGACACTTCTATTGTGGATTATTGAGAAAATGGCAGGTGTTAGCGAATATATTAGAAAACGTGGATGGAAAACGAAATGTTTGTGGTCATTTTCGGATCCAAAAATTTGCTTGGTTTTGGAAAAATCGTCGGCCGAACGAGAACTTCCAGACATTTTATGAATGCTAAACTGGAATTTTTGTTTAAATAAAGCAAACTGACTGTCTGCACGGCAAATAAAACTTATATAAAAGTGCAGCTTTTAGTAATCATATTTAAAATATAAATCTTGTCGTATTCCTTTAGGTCTTCAACATGCAAAGGAAGTAAAACAATTTATGGTAGTTTAAATATACTTTTCTTAAATAAATAAATTATTAATAATAATTCCAATAAATAAATACTTCGATATTTATAGCTATTAAAACGTACACGTCTTAATTTTATGCTGAATAAAAGAATAATGCTTTTTTAAAATGTGAGTTAATGTTAAGAAATCCGTAAGAAAAAGAAAACCAAAATTTTCCGAGTTTTTTTTTTTTCATTTTCTTTTTTAAACAGTTACGTGGATTTTACTAAAAATATATACCGTAACTTCGTGAAAAGTTAACTAATGGTAAGACCACGGACGGATTAAAGGGGCTGGGGGGGCGATTACTCCTCCGCTACAGGAAAAAGAAATTCTATTTTACTTCCATAAAATAGACAAATTTTAACTAACCGCCCATAAAATTGCATTAATCCGTCCTTAGGCAAGACGTATCGCCCCCTTAAATAAATAAAAAGATTACTTTTATTAATCCTTTATGAAAATGTACATAACCAAGCAGCAAAAAAAAAAAAAAAAAAAAAGAAGAAAAGATCATTATTAATTCTCATGGGTCAAGCCACATAATACTTAATTTTAAACATTCAATTGATACTCTCTCTGGGTTAAAAGTAACGAAATATAAAATTTAAAAATGCTCTTTATTAAAAATTCGCGCTCGCAATTGAAAAAAAAGAAAGAAATTGAGGCAACACAAGTCATGTTTTAACATCTCAGCAGAATTCGCTCTCTTGCTTTATTAGCCAGCTCGCCGAGTGAAGACAAAACAATAACAACCTTCGTGATGACGACGCGGCGGCGTCGGTATCTCGGTTTGTGAAGGCCCGTTTCCCCCCGTATTACATAAATTATTTTTTTTTTAAAAGCACATTCAAAATTTGGTTCTTCTGCATATCGGACTGAAATATTTCTAAAATGGTTTCACGAAGCTTGTCCGTACCTGTAACTACGTCGATGCTTTAAATGACATAATGGGGGGGGGGGGAAATTCAAATGCTCCCTGCATGCCGACGTGCCGTCACTTGAAGTGCATCTATGTGCTTTATTTTCTACAGAAACAAATTTGTTAGCATCGGTTTCACCGCAGCTTGCGCGCTAATTACAGATCAAAAAGCAAGATCAATATACTAAATTTTTTTGCATAAGAAATTTATTTCAGCCAGATAGTCCGTGTCCTGGAAAAAAATCCCTTTTTGACATGCATAGTCCGCGGACTATACTCGCTAAATTATGGTAACTAACTATCCCCGATCTCCGGGTTCCATATTTGCCAACTGAACTTCAATCTTTTTGCAGCCTTTTGGTAAATGAATAATTTTAAAAACAAGATGTAAAAGAGTTTTTAATACTCTATTGTTAAATTAAAATTTAAGGCATTTTAGTAACTCAACTCAACAGAAAAGTATTATTTTCTCCATAATACGTTTATTGATTTCTGAATCATTTTCCCTTCAATTTTAAAATCAGGAAAATCGCTATTTCCTTTTATTCTCATGTGCAGATTTTTCTTTGGTAATTATTTTTACAGCTAATTTTAAAAAGCATAATCTTGTGAGTTGGTATTTTGCAGCTAATATAGGAAGGAGCAGAACATATGTCCCTGTCATAAGTTCCACTTCTGTGTGCTGATGTGCTGCAAGACTGCTAAGATTCTAAAATTTTACCTGAGAAAATATTTAGACATTTATTAAAGAATTATTCTTTTTCCAATAAAACAAGAAAACTTCACTTTTATTCTATCATTTGAATGCTTATTTTAGAAAATGCCAATGCCATATATATACTTTTTCATTCCATTTCTGATCAAAATTAAAAAAAAAAAAGATAGGTCTTAAAATTTTTTTTTTTTTTTTTTTTTTTTTTTTTTTTTGAGAATCAATTTTTAATTTTATTTTCATATCAAAAGAATAGTCTGAAATTTGGATGTGAGGCTTATGATTTGTTTTGATCTAGGATTTTGCGATATTACTTAAGATAATTATTTTAAATAATTTTAGCCTGCTTTCTTTTAATAAATATTGTATAACCAAAACTGATTATTAAACATTTACAGTGCATAGTTATTTTCTTCAGGATCACAGTCAATTTGTTTGTTGTTGAAATTTAAATGGTAGAAATTGTTTAGTACGCCATTTAGTTTAACAGTGGTTGAATTTAAGCTCACACATTATTCTCTAGTTCCATTTTTTTTTTTGCATTATCAACCTTGTTATATATGCCTGAAAATACGTGCACGTAAATTTTTCAATTTTTTGCTGGAAAATATGTCCACGTGTATTTCCTCTTTTTTGCTCTTCAGCTGTTTTCATGCCTGCAAAAATCCAGGGGGGGGACCCCCCTTGCCCTATGCTGCCGGCGCCCATGAATGCAAATAGTTCAAAAGTATTTACTGTTTAAAAAATTGTTTATTTCTTTAAAAAAGTATTGCATTTTAAAATTGGCTGTTTTAATAAATGTTTTAAACTATACATTTTTCTTGTATATGTAATTTTCTTGGTTACTGATATATTACGCATGTGTACATGGAGTTTTTTTCATCGATAACAAGGGTTTTTTAAAGTCTCCCTAATTTTTTAAAAATCTCCCTAATTTTTTCGAAAATCTCCCTAATTTTCATTCTCCAAGGTTGGCAGCTATGCAATGCTCCAGCTCACCACTACAAAGCTTGTGCCAACTGTTTGTCCACTACTGGACTAAAACTTCCTAAGCATCCTTTGTACAGTCTAGACCTTGCTGCCTGTAATTTTCATTATTCTGCATGTAAAAATGAAGCTTGAAGGGATTTGGTTTTTCAGTGTACGAGTCTTTAGAACAATGTGTATGTGCTGTACTCTGTAGAGAAACATAAGGATTGTTTTTGAAGGATGGAAAAGTGTATTACATGTAACTCAAATTGTTTAGGAAAAAAATTTTAAATGTGTGTTTTTCAAAATTTTACTAGCACTCTTTAAGCTTAGTAAGAAATTTCAGCTCTTCGGCAATCTTGATGAAAACGTTTATGACTACATTGTCATGTAATTTTGATTTGTTGTGGTATCTTCTATCACCTTTACAATTGTGTCAAATATTTTACAGGGGTCTACAAAAATTGAGAAGAAAAATTTGATTTTTCTGATATCTTTGTAAAATTTTCATAACTAATTATGTACATAAAATATTCATCCATGTATCACCATGGAATTGCACGTATGTAACATGTGTACCCAACACCTTGAAAAAAAAGTTTTCTAATATTCATCAAATATTGGTTCACAATTTCATATATATGAAAACAACATTTAGTTGAATGCTGGTTATCTATGTCGCAAAAAAAAAAAAAAAAAAAAAAAAAAGCAAAAATTGGAAAGTTCTAAGTACATGTCTTTTTTTCTTCTGTGAAATGGTTGTTATGAACGTCCACTTGCGAAGATTCTGCTTTCAAGTAAACAGTGTTATCCATACTTGGCTACAATTCGCTTGTTTGATGATAAAACCGCCACATTGCCTTTGCAAAAATTACAAGTTCAAGCCATTTTTGGATATTTTAATGTAATTCCCATACTCTGATCTGTAGCCACTCTATATTAGAAACACTGTGTTTGTTTATATATGTATTACATTAAATAAGTATGTTATATATGTTCTTTCCTTCATTTTGCAGTTTTTAGCACAGATAATGGAAAGCTCCAATGATCTAACTGATGATTTATTTAGATATTTAGTGGATCTTGTAGATAAATGCCCTCAGAGCTTTAGAAATCAACTTGACTTCTTATTTTCGGTATGCTTAAAAGTAAGTCAATTTTTGTCAAAAATTATATTTTTGTTTAATTTAATTAATCTTTAGATTGTGGCTGATAAATGTAGTATAGCTCTTAAATCCATGTAGCTTCCCTTATGAAAACAGGTATGAATATCATCCACTGAATGGTGGATTTATTTATTTAGATGTGTGTGATTATTTTTTCAATTATAGACGAACCTCAATTTAATGAATTGATTGGGAACCACAAATCCATTCGTTAAATCGAAGCAATCTGTTAAATCGAATATCAATTTTTGTAAAGAGTATGGTATATCAATGCAAAATAACCTTAAATATAGATATGAAAAAAAAAGAATGATTAATGTTTACTACGAGCTTAAAAATTATGAGTTATATGTTAGGAGATCAACTTTAAAATCATCTAAATTCTTTAATGTTACTTGCCCTTAAAATTTAATACATAATACATACATAGTTATTGGTACTTTGGAAAGAAATCCTTGATAGTGCTTTGTTTTGACTTTCCAAAGTTCTTTGTCAATATTTTCTAACTTCGTAAGAACAACAGCATCAATCTCGCGAGACAAAAAAAAAAAAAAAAAAAAAAAAAAAAAAAAAAATTAAAGCATTCAAGGTGCAAACTTTTTCTTAATAAAATTTCCATTTCTCTGTCATCTCTTCGCTGCTTTCAAAAGCTTCATTCTTTTTCTGTTCACTATCACAGGTACTTAGCTGTACATCACAAGACACATGTCCTGTAAAATTTCCATTACTAGGAAAATCTTCCCATCCAGGCATTTGATCATCGTTATACACGTCATAATTGTAAATGATTGTTTCTGTATCGCTGTGTTGGTAGTCACTTGCTTCGTTTGGAGAAATGAGAAAAAAATTATTGTATTACACACTTGGATTAGGGTGTGAAAGATTAAAATTTTGCTTGCAAAAATTCAGTTTTAGTTTTATGTGCAAATTTTATTTCAGTGATTGTTCGTTAAATCAAAGCTAAAAATTGTTTCAATCAGAGCATTTTAGCACCCTTTTTGTCAGGACAAAAAAATATTCTTTAAATCGGAGAATTTGTTAAATCGAGGTTCGACTGTATTTGTGATACCAAAATGCAGATGATCATGATCTTTTATTGTTCTTAACCCCTTGCCTGTGATGCCTGAACTCAGTTCGTGTGACACAAATAAGCTAATTTTGGAATGCTCAAACTGAGTTAATTAACAAATTTAAAGGGAATTTCTTTTTTATTTTTCACTATTGGCACATTTTTCCTCAAATACATCCCACAGACAAGGGGTTGTAAAACTCAATATTGGATTGAAAAAAATCTCAATGCATATGCATAATTTCCATTCCATTTCTGATTAAAAAAAAAAAAAATCAGAATCAGTCTTTTAATTTTATTTTTTATATGAGAAGAATAGTATGACATTTATGATTTGTCTTAATCTTGGATTTTATGATATTGTTTAAGATAACCTTTTAAAATTAGAATAGCCTATTTTCCTTTATTGAATGTTCTCTATCCAAAACTAATAATAAGCATTTATTTATAAATAAGTATGTAGGTATCATTTTCTCCAGGATAAAAGTCAGTTTATTTGTGATAGAAATTCTATATATGTAATTTATCAATGTTTTAAATAGTAAATTGTTGACTTACAAGATAAAGCTTTTTAAAATAAAATGTAAAAACCAAAATTCTTGTTTAAAAGAAACAAAACTGCACATGAGAATAACATGATACATCAGTATTCCTCTTATCCTATAAGCCTGAAAATATGTGTATGTGTCTTCTTCATTTTACGCTGAAAAATGCATCCACATATATTTCCTCTTTTTTGTTCTTCAACTGTTTTCAGTCCTATAATTTAGTCTTAAGTATTTTATTTTGGTAAAGTAAAAGAACCACACTATAATTAATTTTCAAAAATTTTCATGATAAAGTACCACAGCGTTCAAATGTAATTCTTTTCATGAAATAATTATTTGATCTGTTGTTGTGCTAAAAATGCTTTTTTTTTTTTTTTTGTTTAAAATGCTTTACATGCTCTCTTAGAAGTCATTAAAAATGACTTTTGGTTATTTTATTTTATATATTGTTTATCTCCATAGTGTGTATCAAGTACAGTTTGTGCTGAATCATCTCGCCATCTGGCCTTAGAAGTTATTGTAACATTAGCAGAATCTGCTCCTGCAATGGTTCGGAAATTGTGTTCCAAACATATACCTTCTCTGCGTAGGTACCTTTTATATGTAAATTAATTTTCATATTTCATTTCCACTTTTTTTCTCAACGTAAATGTAATATCTTAAAAATATCCTGTTCGTGATTTAAAAAAAGATAAAAACACAATAATGACCGAAAAGCTATATACTCAAAAGCACAAGATATGTTTAAAAGTTGTTAAGGGGCTATACAATACCAATAATAGCAGAAGTATTACTGTAAGATACCATTAATCTGCCCCCTCTCCCTAAACACAACAAAAAGTCGTTAAAAAGGGGGGGGCACTTACACGAGATCTAAAGGTAAAAGATGTTTATATGCCGTTAATGAGCTGTCCCCCCTCGAACGTGATGAAGGGTCATAAAAAAAAGCTGATGGGAGGAATTTACCCTAAAAGGTAGAATACATAATGTGTTTGGGAGGTGTATAAATTGAGTAGATTGAATTCTTTATAGCGGTTTACACCCATTTAGGATGTTTATAAGTCAGTTGCACCCCCTACAACATTTATCTATAACATACATACATTGTTAATCTTAATTACTTGTAGGAAACCCACCGAAAAATTCATCATTAATTTTATCATCTGACAATAATGCTAACAGTTTGTCGTTTAAATTAACAGTCTGGTTTCAAATACACCAGAAATTAAGAGATAAAAGTACAGCTAATGTTGTGATTCACATGTGGAGCAAGGTTGTTTAACGGGGTGGGGATACTCTCAGGATTTTTTAAAATTCAAGTTTTTTTCTTTAAGTAGAGGGGTGATTTAATTGGGAGCTGTGAATTAACGGTAATTACACTATGTATTTATGCAATCATTGTTTACTTTTGTAATTTATGTACAGCATCTGAAATGCTATCTTCTGATGTGATTTTTTGATCTCTCTGAAAGCCATTGAAAAGTGATTTAAGTGAACATATATTTATTTTTGAATCTTTGGGCTTTTTTATGATGAAAGACTGGAATTTTGTACATCAACTAATGTAATCAACCAAATGTTTGACTATCCATCTTTAAAGCAAATACTTTTCTTTTAATACAGTGAAACTCTGATCTATCGTTCCCGCATTCATCGCTTCCCATATTGATTGTTTTATTTCTATGGTCCCTGCACAAATTGTATTTGAATAACGTTAAAGAAACTCGCATGTATCATTTGCAAAAAGTGATTTTCCCATGTTCATTGTTGTAAAATTTTTCTGACTAAAATAAAATTGAATGTTAAGTGGATCCATATGATATGGCATACAAACTGCAATTGGTACTAGGTATGATTTCTTGTTTTATTGATGATCAGATGAACACTGGTTCTGTGTTGAAGATGAGTATAGCCTAAAATTTATATTTCCATTAATCAAGATGGTGAGGCATGCGAGCAAACATAGATGAAATGTGTGATGGTAAAAAAAATGAAAATAATAGCAAAGCAGAGGATAATGTTCATGCTGATGAGGCTGAACCTATACTAGTACCAAGTTTGTCTGAAGCAATAACAGTGTTTGAAACTGTGAACTTTTTTATACAAACAAAGAATTGCATAAAAGGTCCAGAAAAATATTGTAAATCTTGAAAATTTACTGCTTAATTTAAAATGATGAAAAACCCCACATAAGATTATTGATTTTTTAAAATAAGTATCACTTAGTTTTCATCTTATTTGTTTGATAATTTTGTAACAAATTCAGACTTGCCAACTTTTACGCTTTACGCATAAAATTTACGCATTTCGGCTGCTGTTTATGCTTTTACGCATACAGTGCTTTTTTTTTACGCATTTCCGGATATTTTCTTCCTAACTTGTGTTTATTTTTTTAAAACTGAAATAGATATTAAAAAGAAATGTATTAGGATTTAAATTGAAATGATGTTCTATGCTTGCGCCTTTTTGCCTTTTCAATATGGATCTAAGTGCACATCATCGGCACCATGATCCACATCGCACATCCATGTTGACACAATGCACGTCAAAATATTCTTCTTAGTTGCCACTGAGGCAAAGAAAAAAAAAATCTTTTTGCAGATGGGACGCCGAGTATTTCTTAATTGGTTTACCCAGTCATGACGTCATAGAGTAAAGCGAATGGGAGAATTGCTTACTAGGGAGTATGTCTTTCTCCTGTGACTTGTGTGTCTCACGTGGTGTTCTTCGTTATCAGCCATCAGCGCACGCTCGCATTGTGGTTAAGAAACAGGAGTAAACAGTAGTATGGGCATACTTCGATTGATTTTCTGAGGATTATTTTCGATAAATGACCTGTAATGGCCACTAGAACAGCATAACTTATAAACAAAGTTATAGCAAAAAGTGGGCATGTATAGTATGTCAAAGAAGCGAAATTTCCTTATTGTAACGTGTGCCGGAGTGATTTCAGCATTTCTCACGGAGGAAACTATGACATTTCTCGCCACGTGAGTTCGTCAAAACACAGTGAAAATGTGAAACGTGCTAACAGCAGCAAAAGTCCACAAACATTTTTTTTTTTCAAAGAGGACGGACAGTCCAGTGGCAGATTAATGCAGGTTTCTCGGGGGGGGGAAGCACCCACAGGGGGGAGCAACCGCCGAAGGCGGTTTACGCCAACCAATACCCCTCCGGGAAAACCTGAATGGCCACCCCGGACCAAGGGCATACCCCGGTGCCGAGCCCACAAACTATTTGAATCCAAAAATTTACATTAAGTTACAGAACTCCCACTGGGGATTAAGACTTCAAAAGAACAAAGAAAAACATGAAGGACACAAGAAATAAACACTAAAAACACTAAAATACATACAAATGAAATACAATAATAAAAGTACAAAGAACAAGAATAAAGAGTCACCAAAGGCGCGAATCTAAAGAAAAACCAGTTCTAGAGTTAAAACACTTCCGGAGACAATACTTCGCGCCGAGACGATTTAGAGGTGCACGATAAATAAGATGATATATTGCTAGACCAAAAAGATAATATTATAACAAATATTCAGCAAACAATGGGTTAAAAGGTGACAATAGCGGACCGGCCAACCATGACCAACTCACCAGATTAATTCCTTTCCTTTTTTTTTTTTTTTCTTCTATTAAACGCCAGGTTCCCAGTTACACTGTATAACAAAAGTCCCCGAAACAAAGCGCCGAAACTGCAGTATCAAAACAGTAAAAATTATACCCACTCTAGACACAGAGCCAGGTATACCGAACCACCAACTAAAAATTACCAGTTTTAAAATCGAAAAAGAAAAACCAAGCCAGGTTTATTAGTCAGTAGCCCGTCTGCTTTACAAAGTTGTGACAAAAGATTTGTGATTAAAGCCACAATTAGTTCAACTATTAGATTAAAAACTATATTTACAGTTTAAAAAGATAACATCAATATAAATATCACCGTAAGCCCGACAAGAAGTTAAAATAAGTCAATCTTGGTAAATTTAAAAGTTAAAACACACAAGAGTCTAAAATAGTTTAGCTAGAGAAATTTGAATAGTGACAACCTTTTTACTTAAAATTCAATTATTCATAAAACTTATATTTTATAAAAATACAATAGCCTTAATTAAGAACATTATTATTTAAAAAAAAAAAAAAAAACATTTAAAAGCAGTAGTTATAGTGAAACACCGATATAGATATCACAACAGGCCCACCGCCCGACAATAGTAGGAGGATATTGGTTCCAGATAGATTTAGTGATAAGAGCCCGCAGTGGCTCGGAAAAACTGACTCAGTGATATTATCTATATTTTTAAAATTCAACTATTCATAAAATTCATAAAATAATTTTATAAAAATACATAAGCTTTGATTAAAACATACCATTTCATATTTAAAAGATGATTGTAGTTAAAATCATTTGTAAAATTTAAAAAATTGGCCCTATATTAATTTGCGCGAAGATTGCCCTGGTATTTTGATCTCAATGTCTGATAGATATTTTTGAGGCTCCCAATAGTTCGAGATTTGCTGAGTATATTGAGTAGACGAGCCTCCACATTCGCAGGACATCTGACATTAAGAACATTATAACCATGATCACAGGGTCCAAAGATGTAGTGGTTTGATGTTCCCTCAGAGCCACAATCACACATGCTGTCATTGTGTTTGCCCAGACGGAAGAGATAAGCAGGGAAAAATCCCTTTCCTGTGACAAGTGGCAGCATTGCGTTATCTTTAATAACATTATCCAGACCCACTTTCTTTTTATATTTAAAAGTCTCCCTGCCGGTCTCTTCTTGGCTCCACTCAGTCTGTCACTCACATAAAATTTCTTGGTTAATCGCCCACTTTAGGGCTGAGATCGGAATGGGAATTTGATTATTTTTCTATGGCCAGTCCTCCAGGATCGGACGCTTCGCCAACGTGTCTGCCCTCTCATTGCCGAGAATACCAATATGAGCCTTCACCCAAATTATATGAAAAAGTTTGCGTTTATTTCTTGAAATAGCCTTGAATATATTGTCCAAAAGGGGGTCGTTAGTGAATCCATTTTTTAGTGCAGTGGCGGTCGAGAGACTGTCTGTAAATATGTAAAAATTGTTATATGTACTATTTTCCGACCATTCCACTGCTTTCAATATTGCCAACTGTTCGGCCTGGTACACGGCATTAAGGTCACCCAACCGCTCGGAATAATCATAGATAAAATCGTCCCCCACTTTGACAGTGAAGGCGAATGCTGTCCCAGAGCTCATCCTGGATCCATCCGTGTAGACATTTACGGCACCTGTTATTTTTGTTTGGCCACCCTTGTCTTTTATTATTAGGTTCTTGAGGTTATAATTAAAGTTTATTTTATGTTCAGGAATGGGTTTTAATATATTACTATGGTCAAAATGAGTGTTATTTATCACTAAATTCATTTTTTGGTTCATCATCATGGTTTTTTTAACTAAAGAATTTAAATATATATTTATTGGTGGTATGCCATATAAGGCGTTTAATTCAGCTGTGGATGTCCTGAGATGGCTATTAAGGCATTTCTTTGTATTGATTTTAGTTGAGATTTGATGGTTTTATTTAAATTTGGGTACCATATGTCCGCGACATAATCGATCTGTTTCAAGGTGACTGCGCTGTACCATGTCTTGAGGTGCTCCACGCTTACTCCCCAGCCCGAGCCCCTGACTCTGTAGAACGCGTTTGTAAAGAGTATTTTTCTTTTTTATCACTTTTTCTTTTAAGTATTGTATATGATGCCGCCAGGCCAGATCCTCGTCAACCACCAAACCAAGATAGGTGAGATATTTCTCGATTTTTTTATGGTACTTCCCTGTAATTTGAAAATGGGTTTCCGGGTGATGAGTTTCCGATTGGGCAGTTTTTTTGTAAAATAATATTGCACGAGTTTTTTCTACAGCCCAGTGGCAGGAAGTTTTGTAGTTGTCTGCGACAAACTTTCAGAGTTTCATAATTAGTCAGCAAAATTTTGCGTGTAATTTTAGTGGATAATTCATACATAAAACCAACAATTTTTAACCACTGCTGTTAAATAGGGTTGACTCTAGAGAAAAAAAGACTGCCGGGAAAAGATTAAAAAAGGACAGCCTATTTTCAAAAAGGGTACTTGAGTCCCATGAGAAAGTATAGATAGATAGCATATTACAGAAAACTGGTTCGAAATAATCTGAAAAGGACTAGGGCTTATCCACAAGACTCGTAGGGTTGTAATGTGTGTTTCCAGATAAAAATTATTATTATAAATAAGATATGTAAGAAATGATGTTAAAATAATTTTAAGTTTTTTATGGCATGCTAACTAAGTCCCTTTAAGGAAATAGTTTACTACAGTAGAAGACCCAAAATCCGCCGACCCGAAATCCGCAAGGCTCTAAAATCCGCACTGTCTGTTCAATGTAAACAATGAAATCTGCCCTGTCAGCTGCAAGTTCAGAAAACTATACTATAACCACAAAGTAAAACTAAATACGCTATTCCCACTTGAAAAAGATAATTCAAGATTTTGTGAGCTCTGGTGGTAACATTGATACCCTTCAAATGACTGACAGTGACATAATTAACACTCAATTATGGTTACATGACACAAACTCTGGCACAGTAACAAGTGAGGATGATCAAAAAGTTGACAAAATAACATTTAACGAAGGTTAGGCTCTGAGAAAGAAATATCTCAGATTTGTAGAGCAGCAAACTGTGTTACAGAACAGGAAATAATGATTAAAAAAAAAAACTATAATTAGAACATCTCAAAGTCCTAAACTACTATTAAATATACATGTTTAAATAAGTTGTACTATAGTTTCATAATTTTGTATATTGTATTATCCCTCTGTATTTTTATATCATGATTCTGATTATAAGTAACATGTGATCTTTATTGTTTTTTTTTTCTGGGTGGGATATAGAATAAATTTCCTAATATGACCCAAAATCCGCAAAATTCTAAAATCTGCACAAGGTCTGGAACCAAGCTGTGCGGATTTTGGGTCTTCTACTGTATTTCAGCATTTTTTTAAACTATAGTACAAATGATGAACTGGATGCCTTTCAATGTTCAACTAATAGTACATTTTGAAAAAATAAATCTCTTTAAACTGCACATTTAAGTAAAATTATTAAAAAAGTTTAAAAAACTGATTTAAAAATAAATCTACTACTTAAAAAATAAAAAATTTTGTCCAATTTAAAAAAATAATAATAATAAAAGATTTTCAAATATATATTACACAAGACTGTGCATGGATTTTTAGATACATCTAATATTGCATCTAATATAGTTTTTCTACTAATATACGATACAGTGTAAAACAATAAAATGTAACATATCTTCATATGATTTCTGTAAAATACAAAAGAAAAAAAAAAACTGAAGGCTAATTCCATGCACAGATTTATCAGATAAGAACTGTAATAAAGAACATGTACAAAAAAAAAAAAAAAATTAAATCTTTATCTCAAATACCAATTAAAAAAAAAGGGGCCTTTAGCATGTTTAAAACATGTAATTAAAGAAAATATGAACATGGAGAAAAAGCCATCTAAAGAGTTTGTTTGCCAATGAAATTGCGTTGAGCGTATGAAAAAAAGTTGCAGTATCTCGTGATATTACTGGCATATGATTAAAAATAAGGTGTCAAAATTTTTATAATTTAGCAAGCAGAAAAGAAAATTGATTCTTTGACCTTTGGTGTAAACTGTTCCCTTAAAAGCAATAAATCTTCTTTCCTAAACTTCAATTTCGTAATGTAAAACAAAAAAGTATATTAAAATAGCGATGTAACGAATATTCGGCTGTTTTGCCGAATATTAAGCTGGCCGAATATTGAACAGGTATTCGGCCGAATACTTGTGGCAGAATATTGCTTCATATTCGGCTGAATAATTTCAGAAAAAAGAGAAAAATATATTTTTTTAAATATTTTTATTAATTTATTATCATATTTATCATATTTTTATTAATTGAATGCATTTACAAATAATACTACTGAGTTATACTTCAATGAGTTAATCTCATATAAAAAAAATCCTAATACATTGAATTTTAAGCTGAATGAAACATAATCTAATGCAATAATAATATTACAGAAATACAGACTTTTCTACTTATTGACACTACTTGAATTGATTTTTTAATTTCTTTATTGGGTAGGGGTAGAAGGATTTTTTTCAGATGCTTAATTACAAAAATAATTTTGAAAAGCTGCTAAATATGTTTTGCTCAGAGTCATGATGTGATTATGTATACTTACCAGATTAATGACATTTACCATAGCATAGTAATCTCATGAGTGAAGATATTTTATCATGACCAATATTAATGACTATGTCATTTTTTCTCTCACCCCCTTTATTGAAAATTTTCCGAAAAATATGTCCCAAAAATGCGACATAATTTTACATATATTTAAATACTATTAGCTCACAACAGCTTCAATATATTGTTACAATATTTCATAAGCTGTAGACTATGCTTCACATGTGTCTTTCTATATATAGGTTACAATCATAAAAATTTCAACAGATTAAGAAAATTGTTGAGTATTGAATTGTTTATTACTTTCCAAACATGTACCATGTAAGGAAAGTATTGTAATCATGAAAAACTTCGACTTCGAGATTTTGGTGCATTTAGCGTTTTGAGGTCTTCTGAATTCATTTATACTATTTTTATGAGATGTATGTATGTGTGTGTGAGTGAGTGAGTGAGTGAGTGAGTGAGTGAACACGATAGCTCCTAATCCTAATCGCTCCTAAATGATCTTAGTCGTAAGTGTTCGGAAAGTCGAGTGGAGTCACTCCAGATTTTTTTTTTTTTTTTTTATTGTGCATTGTCTTATCCTGCTCAATTCTGTATCCCTCAATAAACAAATGGCATAGTCAAATAATATCGTCTTAATATGGCAATAATGAAACTAAAAATTTAGGGGGGGGTCTCCCCCTGACGAGGCTCGAACAGCAGAATTATATTTTTAGTTTTACAGATAATATTTGTTATTTGTTTTTAAGTACCTACAAATAATATAAAATGAATTTTAATTAATCTTTATTTAATATTTAATTACAAAATTGAAAAGCAATATTTTATTTACAGTTAAAATGAAATGTTAAAAAATGTAATATTCGGCCTAAACTATGGGCCGAATATTCGGTATTCGGCCTGAGCTGTTGGCCGAATATTCGGTATTCAGCTATTCGGCCAAATCACTATTTGTTACATCTCTATATTAAAATCATATGGATTACAAATTTTATTTTAAGCAGCTAGTTTTGTAACTGGCTGATTAAAATAAATAACATTCTGTTATAGAAAGTATTTAAACAATTCCATAAGGAAAAAAACTTCCGGAATTATTTATAAAATAATTTTTTTTTTTCTTTTTTTTTTTAGTTTGTCAGAGCAAAATAAGCTTAAATTGATAATAGTTTATTCTAAGAATAACCTAACTGTTAGACTATGATAATTATTTGTTTTCTGAAGACTTACTTTTCCAGAATTACTTTACCTTTGCTTTAAATTTTTTTTTCTTAATTTAGTAAAATGTTGAAATTTTTCAATATTTCAGAAGATGTATATGATTTATTTAGAATACCAAATCTTATCAATAGTCTGAATTACCTAATTCTGAAATTACTCCACTTTTTTTATAAGCAAAAGAGTGGCATAATAAGAGGAGAGGAGGGGGGGGGTTGGCTGTCCGTAAAGGCGGCAAGATAAAAACAAAGATAAGCGACCGGAGAATCCTGACACTTAAGGCGAGCGCAGACTCACGTGCGATTGCCGTACGCTGCAGGATATGAGGGGAGTTTTTTAAAGGTCAATTTGCACATGCACGCTTTGTAAAAGGGGGGAAACATTTATAGGCTTTTAATGACCAGTCAGGATTTGCCAACAAAGGATAACCCGTGAAACCACAAAACCACGCCAAACATACAATGGGGACACTTTTCTCCGCAATCCGTCTGGAAGATACGGAAAAATACATGGAGTACCCATTCTAGCATACGGAAAGCACTGAAGTCTGCTCTGGCCTTTAGTAGAATGTGGCAGAAAACAATAGGACTGCACCGGGCGCAAATAACCCCAGCTACACCTAGGCTTAATTTTGGCAAAACATAATACATTTCAAGTGCTGTATTCGCAAAATGTCTCAAATCGCTCAATTTTCAGATCAATTTCTGGAAGTCCCACTTAATTTCAGAATCGCAAAACGTAGTTTTGCTAAGACACTTTTTATATCATTCGTAGTTATTTATGGTTAGTAAATATCTGTAATAATTATGAATAATGTGTAATAAGAAAACCGGTTAAATAGAGTAAATCGTTCAGGAAAAAAAAAAAAAAAAAAAAAAAAAAAAGAGCGAAAGAGCTTGCAAGTATGCAAAACAATTAAAACTGAGAAGAGGAATAACTAAACAACTGGCAACGAACTCTCCAATAATAATTGTTAATAATTCGTAACTACGTATTTATTATAAAAGAATTATTATTTTTTTTTTTTTTAGTTTTTCAGAGCAAAATAAGCTTAAATTGATAATAGTTTATTCTAAGAATAACCTAACTGTTAGACTATGACAATTATTCGACCGATATTTGAGGAAATTAAATTCTTAGATGACTTAAAACAATTTTGTATTTTTCAACTATATTTTCTTCTCTCTTCCCTCAATTCCTAAGTGAAATACGCACTTAGTTCTGTCCAACGAATTCTCACTTGAGTCAGCAAAAACAAAACATTGCAGTAGGGGCACTTTCAGGGTAATCAGCTCGTGCAAATGAAGACATAAGATGAAAAAAGCAATCGCAATAATATTTCGATCGGAAAAAAAATAGAACATTTGTTAAAGACATTTTAATGAGTAATATCTGTGAGAAAGGTCCGATTTAGAAGGTAATTTTGTAGAAGGGCCGTTTTCAATCGGCCATTCATATTTTTATGATGGGGTTATTGTATTTAATCGTATTTATCTGAAGGGGCCGTTTTAAATAAATGCATTTTTGCAATGGGCCGCAAAACGAATTCAAAATGGTGCAGGGGAAATAAAAAATGATGATAGTTGGCAAATAATAAAAAATGGGAAACCAGGAGGATTCAGAGGTGTGTAAAAGCTAGATTGTTTTTATTTACGATATTCTCAAGCTGGGGACGCGAGCCAGAGGCATTTAACATTACGAAGTCATCTGCGTATGCATATACAGCGCAGTCAACCGTATTCATCTCTTTAAGAATCTGGTCTGCCACGATTAACCATAGTAAGGGACCCAGGCAAGAGCCCTGGGGACAGCCTTTATAAACTTCATGCTTGACCTGGCCATACATAGTGTCTATTAGAATGAAGCAATCCCGGATGAAACTGGCCAGAGTCTATTTCAAGTAGTCTGGTAAATTTGTTTTAAATATTGCATTTTTGAGTACATTCCAGCTTACATTATCGAATGCACCCTGAATGTCAAAAGACACCAGGGTGCAGTATTTGTGAGTTTTCAGGTTATTTTCAATCTTTTCTATTACTTTCTGTAATATGGTGGAAGTTGAGCACCCCGGCAAAAAACCATGTTGATTATCATGAAAGTGATCTGTTGTAATTAAATGGTTTAATACTCTCAAGGCAACTATCCTTTCTAAGGTCTTTGCCAGGACGCTCAACAAGCAGATGGGGCGGTAAGATTTCGGAACTGCTGGATCTTTGCCGGGTTTCCTGAAAAAGACCACCCGGGCCACTTTCCAAATTTTTGGAAAATGACCGACAGAGAGACATAAGTTAAGTAATAAGAGTAGATCACGCCATTTGTTCTTAACAAGATTTTTCAGAATCTTGCCATCTATCCCGTCTGGGCCAGGAGATTTATTATTTGGCTGCTTATTGACGGCATGTTTTAATTCATTGAGTGTTATCTTGGGAAAGTCAAAATTTTTCCAGGTATAGTATCCTTTATCCCTCGCTACCTCCAGGGACCCACCATCACAAGGATGTTCTATTTGAAAATGGGTCGTTATTAAAATTGTTAATATGTCATTATAGTCCTCCTGAAGATCCTGACCCACCATTAGATTCCGGATCCCATATGTGTCCTTACTTCTTAGTATATTAAAGACCTTTCCGTAAGGATCTCCGCTACTTGTACAAAAATTTCTCCAGGCCGTTATTTTTGCTCTGTTGATATTTTTCCTGTATTTGGCCCTTTCTCTTTTGTAATTTATCTTCAAAATTTGATTATCGGGACAGGCCCTAAGTCTACGACCTAAGGCTCTAAGTTTTGACCTCTGAGCTTGTAAAGAGGGGCCCCACCAACTGAGGTGATGTTTAAATTTATGTTTCTTTAGGCGCAAGGTCTTATTACAAAGGTTTTTAAGGAAGAGTCCATAGGTGCTACTGACGTCCTCCAGCCTGTTGTAATCAAAGGAAAAGTCATAAATACTATTATAAATTGTTTTCACGACATCTGACATGAAGTAATTATAGGATTTATTAAATTTGTGGAAAGTTTCATATTTAGTTTTGTAATGTTTATTAGTATCCTTTATGATATGTTCTTTTAAACTATAAGTAATATACCTATGGTCACTGTTACTATCCATTTCTAAAATCTGCCATTTGTCTATTTTGTTATAGATGTCACCTGACACTAGAGTCAGGTCAGGATTTCCCATCTGGTCGTTGTGCATCCATGTATGTCCTAAAGAGGGATCATTAATTATTACGAGGCCATGTGTATTTACAAAATTTAATAGTGAAATCCCACGATTATTAGTGTGACTATAACCCCATAAAGTTGCATTGCATTAAAATCCCCACCAATTATAGTATTTCTCGCATTATGCACAATATCTGGCCATTCTGCCAGGTCTTCCTCTAAATCTGCTGTAGGGGGGGGAATAATGAGAATAATTGGGGGGGGCAGTTAGTTAGAAGATGACTATACATCCATTTTATGGAAGCAATTTAGGATCTTTTACATTAATTTCTTTTTCCTCGGGGGGGCGGTCGCCCCCTTGTCCGCCCCTTTAATCCGCCCTTGGGACAGTCGGGCGTTATTCATGCAGAACTGTTATTTACATCTTTCTTGATCAAACACAATGTTCCTATTTTAGCAGCTGACCATGCTGAATGTGAGAGGGTTTTTAGTATTATTCGGAAAAACGGAAATAATTCAGGGCAACTTGTCTAAAA
>JAWZYV010019074.1:0-26404 GCA_038373885.1 Cheiracanthium punctorium
TATTTTACTGAAAAGCTTATCAGTGCATTTAGCAGAACATTGGTGTTTAAGAAAACAGAATAAAAATACATTAAGAAAAATAGTATTTTTTAATGAAAAAATTACCTTAATCTTTTGACTTTCGTCCTGTTCAGATGATCCCCCCCCCCCTCAATACAGTATTTTAAGCTAAAATAATCAAAATTTGAGATGTCCATGATAGAACAATAAATTATTGCTCAATATCAGTACAGTATATGATGGTCAAGCCATTTTAACTATGACTATATAACATTTCAATCAGTGGTTCTTTCTGGGATAAATACTTAATGGGAAAAAATTCTACGTTATGTAAACGCGCATGCAAAAAAGAAATAGCTAAGCCCTTTCGTTTTAATGTCTTTCTCTTTGAACAGAATTCGCTCTCTCTTTACTCTCTGAATGAAGCCAGCATGCAAAAAATTGGTGGGCTTGCCCAATGAAGAAAAAAAAAAAAAACTTCAATAAAGAACTCCTCTGTCAAACGAGACGACCCAGCACACAGTTGGCGAAATTACTGACTTACATGGACAAAAACATTTGTTATGTAAAATACAATTTCTTGAACAAAAACTTATTGTTAATAAATTAACACAAGTTCATTTTATTAGTTCATAAAGCGACTTCAACCATACTATTTTCTAAACAAAAATTAAAATTTGGGTTGTGGGGAAGGGTTATCGTACTTCCTGGACACTCTCTTGGCTACGTTTATTCAGGGATGAGATTGGCTAAAGAGCAAAAAAGCTGAAAATCATACGAGAGCAAAAAATTTGTACATGTGATAATTTATATCTAATTAATGTGAAAGAAGTTTTAAAGAAGAAAAACATTGGAACATGCTAAAAGATAAAAATATCACACAGTTAACTAATAACTACAATCAGGAATTCACAGAAAAAACATAATTTTCAGAGAAAAAATCCAAAAATGTGTTTTCCTCTTCATTCACAAAAAGCTGAAATCAGCTAAAAAGCTGAAGAATCTCATCCCTGATTATTGCAGCTGGTCACTTTGGTTTTTAGTTTATAGACTTGTTCATATGATATTACAGAGCTTTTTGATAGGCTAAAATAATCAACAGACTTTTCACTATTTCTCATAAATGAGATATTTATTAGGAAACACTGACCACACCTATTAGAATGCTTAATCTACTGAAAGGGAAAGTGTTAGAGCAGACTTTTTTCAAGATCAAGTATAAAATGGACTATGTGAAAAAAACATTGATGTTAAACAAACTTTCACATCTCGAACCCCACAACTTTTGGCAATGAAACGAGCCTTGTAGAATGTTCTATTTACTGTTTGAAAAAATGTTGATACTTAGGACTTTTTCAACATAAACATAGCTGTCAACAGGTATGAAATATAACTGACCACTTTGAGATGCATATTTTTTGTACATGAATAACAAAAATTGTTTTCTTTGGTAATTGGACATCGGAATGTCCAACACGGATTGTAAAATTGTAGGTATAAGCTTGATATGAATGAGTTGCCTGATCCGGTACCATGTGGAAGAGGCAAATTTTTAAGGCAGTCGAATGATAAAATGATTAAAAAGTAAAATTATGTTTAAAAAAATAAATAAAAGATGGTAAAAAATTGACTTAATCACAGTAAAATACACAAAAAATAGGGAAAATATTGATACAATGCTATTAATAATGAAAAGAACAATGTAGAAAAAAAGCCTGAAATTTAATGAGTTTTGATGCTGGTCGAATGAAATGGGTATAACGAATTATGCAGCAGTAAGCAAGATGGATTTACAGAATTTTGTGGGAGTATAGGATTTTTGGAGCTCCATTTCAATGGTTTAGAATTTTTTTACAGCATTTTTCTAAACTGGAATGCACAAAGGTTAATGTAAAATGGCGTTAAAATCTCGATTTTGAATTTAATGTGTTTTGCATTCGGGCGACTCATATATTTCCCAAGCTCCGTTTAAAAAGAAATATCAATACTAATAAAGTTATATTAAGAATAAAATTATGGGACCAAGAAGTAGAAAAATTTCCATATATGACAGGATTCTGGCAAATAAAAAGTCTATGTAAGTCATACTTTTATCTTACCTTTGCATCAAGACAAATTCTAAACCTTTAAATTCAGTTCCATACAATGAGATAAGCCAAGGGATTTCAACAATCCCTCTATGTTTTTTTCTGTAGTTTTAACACAGAGATGAAAATTCTTTACTCCATGAGCACTTTAATACTATAAATTTGTATCTTCTGTACCATGAAGTTGTTTTTTATTCACAGTTGATTCTGTTTGTTCGAGATTAATTGAAATGTTTTTCAAGGATGATCGACTGTTTCCATTTTCTAGTGAAAGACCTTCTGTCACAAGATCATGGGATTCTGGACTAAGGCATTCACTATCGGCAAGGGAAACTGCCACAGTGTCCACTGTATCAGGTGAATTTGTATCGAGGCACAAGTGAGGCATACTTTGTCTACGTTCAAGCTGCAAGATCTGATGAGCAGCTAAGTCCATTTCTTCCTGCGTTAAATTGATTGCTTCAGCTAGTTCCCGCTGAGTTGTTCGCACCAAATCAGGATCACAGTATTTACCTAGCCCTTGCTCTAACAGTACCTGCATATATTAATTAATATATATATATATATATATACATATACATACACATACATAAATAGTATTGAGCCAATAGTTTGAAAGATATTGCTAAAAATCCTTATTAACACCATTGTACCACTTTGCACTCTTTTCCTCCATATAAATTTTTTTTATATTCTAAGAATTCACTAGTTTTTTTTTTTTTTTTTTTGCTTATGTTTGTTGTCAACATGGATCAATATTTAAGAATAGGAATAATCTGTGTGGCTAAAGCTCTTAAAAACATTTTAAAAATTCGATACCCGAGGGCTGGAAGGAAGCTAACACAAGCATGCATAGTGTCTCTGAATGATCTGCCACTGATACAGTTAAGTAATGGGCTTCATGAAAGTGACATAACAGATGCAAAAGAAATTTGCTAGAACTGCATGAAAATCTGCAGCATTTCAAAACACCAGTGACTTAATGTTCTATTTGTTTTATATTTATGTATTTTCATTTTCAAAGTCTAAAAACTGTAGAAATCAGTTCATTTAATCATAAAAATAACTAGGGGAGGGGAGGGTGGGCCACAATGAGACAGTGCAATTTCATAAACAACTGCTTTACTGACAAATATTGCCTTTTACCTGTGATAAGTAGAAGTTAAATGCTACTCAGAATTCCACGTTGCAAATTTCTGCTAGCTCATGTACTGCATAAACTGAAATTTTTGGTTGTATTTACTCACAAAGTTACTTTTAGAGAAGTTTTCATTTACTGTCATCTTGTTTCATTTGAATAATAGCGGTAAGTGTTGTGCATTTTATTAAAGATCATTAATATAGCTCTTTATTATAACCTATAATTTTGTTAAATTATATATTTTTTTAAACTTAAGAACATTTTTACTATTTTGTTCTTTTGGACCACAATGAGTTTGTGGTTAAGATTAATAATTAATAGATTCTTTGGAGACCAGGTAAGTGGAATTCAGTCAAAAAATAGATTTTTACTTTTTCTATTGCATTAAATTCCCTAAAGTTTTATCTTTCCAATGATATATTGCTTTTGTTTGTAAAAAAAAAAAAACAACAGAAGAATTATAATTTTTTAAAATTTTACTTTACTAAATTCATACTGACTGCTAGTATTTTTAAAAAACAATTTCATGTAAGCTAAATACAAAATTTTAAGATTCTTTTAATTGTCTCGTCTTAGCGAATAAAATGTCTCATAGAAGCCCACACCTGTGCCACAATGAAACATTATCTTTTTTAGAAGTCTGTTATATTTTGTGTGATGTTATATTGTGTGTCTTTATCTGTTATGTGTCTTTGTCTATTATGTGTCTTTATCTGTTATATTTTGTGTGATGTACTCTTCGATAAAATAATTATGAAATGTTTTAAGTGATTTTTGTCTTATTGTGGCCCATCCTCCCCTACCTTAAAATCCTACAAGTTTAAAATTTCGTGCGGAAGCACCTCTCTTATGCTTTGCCTGTTCTGCCTTCTCACCATCTCCGATGCTTCATTCTCGTTTAAGAACCGTGTGCTATGTCATCATTAACAGTTTCATGGCTTGAAATTATTTCTAGTGCCCCGTGATAAATTTGTAGCTTTTATTTTGATAATTCACTATCTCTCTCTTTTTTTAAATCAATTGTTATGTTTTCCTTATGAGCAATACAAGAAAGATAGTACTGTGCTTAATTTTCTAAATTTTAAATCTGTAGTGCTTTTTTTCCATTCTTTAATTTTCCTTTTGGTTACACCGATGTAACACTAATTTTTATTTGTTTCATTAAGTTTTATGTTTATTTTATAAATACTTGCAGTTTCTTCTTAAAGTTGAGTGATAAAAATTTCAGATATTTCTTTCAAACTGAGTGTTTTTCAAAAAATTAATTCACAAAACTGATATAGGAAATTTAGCTCACACTCATGACTATCACAAGTTATCTCCTCTTCAGCAGTGAATGTGTTTATAGATTATCCATATCATCAGTTTCAATTATAGCAAAATATTTTCTACATAATGTCATCAGGTTTTTACTGTTGTGTTGAATTCTCTTTTTATTGTTTTTTCTATAAATTTCATTTTCCAATCCGTGATTATGCCCGATATCTCTTTCCCTATAAGTATTCCTTATTTTCGATGGTAAAATTCTTCATTGAATCGGAAGTATGAGTTTGATAATACTAAGCTATTTGCACTAATTAAGAGTGTCGGCTATTACTTTATGATCATGGATTTCTTTAATGCTTATTACTTTTTTATATGTATAACATCTGTTGAAGGGTAAAGGATCATTACATTAAAATTAGTTCAGTTTTATTTAATTGTTGGATTGCTATGGATTCTGTTACTATGGAAATTGTAGCAATGTTAAAGATGGAATATAGAATTAAATATTTATTTTAAGTGGAGAAAAATTAAATGTAGTGCAATTTTCATTGATACAAATAAGAATAATTTTTCTGCAAGATGGCTTTTTGCATTCATATATCATAAAATACAGGTGCAATATGCAATTGAGCTAGACCTCTGCGTTTATCAGGGTTTGACATAAAAATTACATCATGGACAAAAATAATACAAGTAATAAACTTATTTTTCCCAAGTTTAATAAATGGCATTGAATACGAACTTAATCTGTGAAGTTTGTGACTTTTATCACTACAGTTAGCTTGTAATATCTATTTGAAATTAACATGATTAGTAACTGTAATATATACATATATTCAGCCAAAGAGCCTAGTACCAAATATTCATCACATCCTAAATTCCTATAAGTATTACATCAAATATGCATACAAATCTAATTTAGTGTTTTACATTTTTTTTTTAATGGAATGATCCATAAAAGTAGCTATGTATACTTCAACAGTTACAAAGACTTAAAAAATTACAAATGCACTCTAATAAATATAAGCAAGAAAACTAAATATGGCTAAGACAAATCTTATTTCAACTACTCATAATTTTAATCATAGGCTATGGAAATAGGATAAGACAAGAAATTTTTTTTAAATAAATGTAATTAATAGAACACCAATTTTTTTACAACCATGTATGCCTCTTACCAGTGGCGAAGCCAGAAATTTTTCATGGGGGGGTGGTGGCGGGGGGTTATGACTACTGCACTCACATATATGTATACGTGTGTGTGATAAGGGAGTGAAGAATACACATTTTGTATGGCAAAAAATTCCTCATGTGGGGGGAGGGGTTGTGACCCCTATCCCCCCCCCTTCGCTACGCCTCTGCCTCATACACACCATAGCCCAAAAGGATAGAAGCAAAATGCTCAAAATGATATATAATTTAATTTTATCTTTTTGAAGACAGGCGGTAGATTTTTCAACCAAGACACAAAACATTTTAAAGGATGGGCAATATGGTTTATATTTCCACCAAAAGGAATTCTTTCCTTCTCTGTTACTGTTCACCAGTACCAAAATGTGAGGGAGAGATGTCAACACCCATCCATCATTCCAGTTGCAACCCAATTTCTAGAAAAGGGAAATACACATGTAAACAGAAACTCCTAAGAAGTTAGTTTTACAACAAAGTAAAATAAACTTCTTGAACAAGAGGAGTAATCTGTCAATTATTGTTGTATAAAGAGCAGTTTCATCTGAAGAATCAATGAAAGGGGGAAAGCATACTCAAGATATTCTATCGTTTTAAAGCAATAAGGTCAAAATCTTCCCACCATCTAAAGGTTAAGTAATACCTTTTCTATGAGACTCTCGGCACTTCCTAGGACATCTGGATTTGTTATGTCCCCAGACTTAGACTTTATAGGAGAATCACTACTCCATCCCAATGAAGTATCATGTGAACCTGAAAAAAATGAATACTCTATAAATAGAATACTTTTTCAATAAAAAGATTTACAACTTATCAACACTAATTAACTTTTGAAATATAAAATATACTAGCTGCCTCTGGCAACCAATTGGTTCGCCATCTTAATAAATCTTATTCGGAGAGAATCCTGTTCCTCACCGGCTTCCTTGGCACTGAAATCTCTCAGATTCCGAATGGAATTTAAAATTAAGATGGTTACAAACAGGAGCGGCCCTAGGATAAGTGGCGCCCCCTTTTATGCTCTGTTCAATTTTTGAGTTCAAAATGATGCAACTTCGAACTCGGTGCCCAGATGCGATGCTTACCATGTCAGGCTGCACATGGTTACAAAAATAAGATGGTTTAATAATAAAAACCTACAAGAAGGTAGAAATTATTTTTTTCCCATATTAATTCTGAAGAGCTTCTGGATATATTGAAGTTTATCAAAAAATGGAAAGGGAAAAAAAAGTAAGAAAATCTGAAACACTTTCAGATTTTTAATACGCACTTAAGTGCAATATATTAAAAACATATTATAATCCATGGATCTTCACTATTTTCTTTCCTTATTCCATTAAGTTGGAAAGTATTGTCATTATTCATGAGTGTGATTAAACAAAATTTAAATTGATATTTCTAACATCCTTTTTCTGGATGTAATACATTAGAAATAGATGGGAAAAGCTGCACAGAAAAATGCACAATTTGAACTGAATGAAAGTTTCAAAAAGTTATTCAGGTGCATTCATAATCCAAGTAGTAGACAATAAAATGATGATAAATTTGTGTTAAGCATTAGAATCACATTTTCTCATAATCCCATATCAATCATTTTATTTTTTGCCAAATAAAAAAGTTGCACATTTTAGTCTCGGAAAATTTCAAAATCCTATTTTTCTTTTGAGTATAAAACATTTCATTCCTGCTCTGATTTCATATGTACATGATATTTTGATTAAAAATTAACCTTACAAATAATCTAAAAAAAAAAAAAAAATGTTATTCTTTTATTTTTACTTCAAGAGTTTGAATCATTTAATAAACTTGCCAAATATGGCAACCTAGATATGCTTAATTCTCACTTTTTCCACTTTGTGGTTACAATTGCAAAATGGCAGAGAACAAAAATTAGCCTTTTGCGACATGTTTTTTATCAATATCTCCTAAAATAATTCGAATTTTTTAAAAAATTGCTTCGAGGTATATTGGGACCCGTCCTGGAGAATTTCCATACAAAATTTGGCATGTCTAGGATCACCCATCCATGAGCTATGCAAGACACAGACAATTTAATTAACTAACTAACTTTTTACAGTTCGTTTCATATAGATAGATTGTCATTTTGACAGTCAGACACTTAGATTTACATTCTCACTTTAGAGTCTGAAAAGTATTTTATAAAATACATGTTTTAGGAAGCATGTAACTTTTCTTTATTGTTCTGGTACATAGTTGCATAAAATTATGTACATAATTTCTTTTTAAGTCAAAGCCATTATGGAAGTAAATCAGTAAATATGTGGTTAATCATCATAGGGAAGTACCTTTTTACTTTCCGAACACGTGCCATGTAAGGAAAGTATTGTAATCATGAAAAAATTCAACTTCAAGATTTTGGTGTATTTATATGTTTTGAGGTCTTCTTAATTCATTTATGCTATTTTTGTGTATGTGAATGTGAGTGAACACGATATCTCTTAAACATGGCATTCGATTGAGCTCAAATTGGGTGTGCATGTTATAAACCACCGTCGCAAGACTGGTATTGATTTTGGTGTGTATAGGACTTATAATTTTTCTAGAGGGCTACGACAAAGATTTCTTTTACATTATGGCCTATGGGGGGAAATTCTTGAAAGTGTGCTAGTGTTTAAATGGTACATTTGATTGAACTCAAATTGGGTATATATATTATAAACAACCATCGTAAGACCGGTATCGATTTTGATGTGTATAGGACTTATAGGGTTTCAACAGGGCTACGACAAAGATTTCTTGGCATAAGGGGAGAAATTCTTGAAAGTGCGACGGTGCATTCAATTGAGCTTCGATTTGGTAATATGTTTGAATTATTCATCGATTAGAATTTATTTAAATGCTTGGTAATGAACTTAATCGTAAGTGTTCGGAAAGTCGAGTGGAGTCACTCCAGATTTTTTCATATGGGTATCCATATGAGAGGGCAATTGATGATTTGATCACCCATAACCACTGGTGTGGAGAACAATTTTATAGCATACTGAGATTTCTTGTAAACGGTTTTAGGCATTTTCTCAAACTTAAAATAAGCCCCCTCCATTTCCCCAAATAAATAAATAAAAATAAACCTCATATAAGAATCTGTGAGGTTTATTTTTATTTATTTATTTAAGAGTATTTATGCTGTTAATTTCTAAAAAAAAAAAAAGCAGAATGAAAATGCAATGTGGGAACAAAAATGCAGTTTTTACTTTGTAGCCAGATTTTATAAACAACAATGGGCTAGTCTGGAAAACTTTCATGAATGAAAGAAATAAATAGTTTTAAGCTATCAATTTTAATAACATGTATTTTTGTGAGAGATACATTGATTTTTTATGAACAACAGTTGAAAGTTCAGCATTATTTCAGCACTTGTTCTAGACTGATTATTAAGAGCTACATGAAGATCATGGTTCAGACTCTTTTCAGAGCAAAAAAAAAATAAGCACTTTTTAAGGATCCCAAAATTTTCTTAAGTAGGGTCTATCCACAAATGATGTCACGCTTGGAGGAAAGGAGGGCTGTGAAATTGTGACGAGGGGGGAGGCGGGGGGACAAGATGTGTGACATACATTTACATTAAAATAAAAACATTTAAAATCAGAAAATTAAATTTGATTTCTAGCATTTAAATTTGATTTCTAGCATAGTGCTTTGTTTTTAAACTGTCAGTATATGTATATGTAATACAGCATGACATGTGCCAAGGGTGGTATGGTGAAGTGTGAGCAGGAGGCAAACAATATTTTTTAAAAAGCGTGACATCATTTATGGACAGCCCCTTATTACTTTCGTTATTACCAAACTTTAGATTTTCTTATTGTAAAGTTGGCAGGTTGTTGCTTTAAGTGCAAATGTGCCAATTTTCCAAAATTGTAAAGCCCACAATTTCTTGCACATGTATGTACAAGCAATTAATACAGACAAAATAATTCCTTTTTTTCTCTCAAGTAACATAAATGTCCATATACGGAAATTTATGGCAGAAACGCTGCATCCATCGCACCCACAAAAATGAGCTTAATTAACTAGAAAATTATCAGAAATGCTGCACACGCGATCCCCTCCCTCCGAAAAAAAAAAAAAAAAAAAAAGAAACATCGCACTGGGATGTATTTCGGGGGGGGGGGGATAAGTGGTAAAAATATCTCCTTTCCCATTTTCAAATAATCAGTGTTCGATTTTATATAAAACATCAGTTTTTATATTCACAAAGGCGAATTTATAGAAATAAATAAATAACTTGTAAAAACTTCTTGCATTCGCAAAAAGTTCGGACAGTATAGCACATGCTGATAAAGTGAAACAGCGATCCGATGAGCAGGCTCCAGTCAAAAGTAAACATTCTTTTTTTTTCACTGCGGACGGCCAGCTGTTGATTACGTAATGAGTGTGCTTCAGCGAATTGTTTGTTTTAAGCTTTGAATGTTGTGTGTTGTTGATATTTTTATTCATTTATTACTTTTGATATTTATAACATTGGGGTTTACTTTAAAAGCACTCAGCGTTTCCTGAGCTTGCCAATTACTTGTAGTGTAGTTGAGTTTTTCCTTTAATTATAGCGTAAGGCAGTGTTTAATCGGTACAGTGCTCCTTCACAGGGCGCAAAGCCGCACAGCCAAAAAACAGAAATAACTTATAGATAAACTTTTAGATGAACTTTTTTTTGGGGGTGGGGGGTGGGGGTGGTAGAATGGTTAAACTCGCATCGGGCGCAACAGACTAGTTTTATACATTTTTAGAAAGTGATTCCATCAACCTTTCAAGTTATTAGGCAAGTTGGAGTGTATAGGCTGATTAATTTTATTTTTTACCAACTATGCGAAAAATAAAATTAATCAGCCTATACACTCCAACTTGCCTAATAACTTGAAAGGTTGATGGAATCACTTTCTAAAAATGTATAATATCCGCGGCGTAATGGAGTTGTCGCGAATTAATTGTTTCATCTGTTCTATCTGTGGTTTGCAGAGGAAGATGATAAATGCCAACGGCTCTAATGCGAGAAATTTCATCTGGGAATCGTCCCAGAGTAGCTCAGTGGTAGAGCACCCGCACGTTATGCGGCAGTCCTGGGTTCGTTTCCCAGCTCTGGAATTTTTCGCATAGTTGGTAAAAAATAAAATTAATCAGCCTATACACTCCAACTTGCCTAATAGACTAGTTTTGGTCGAGATTCAGTATTTTAAGAACAATCAGGCCCGGACTGGCTACTAAAGGGGCCCTTGGCTATTGAAAAGGGGCTCCAACGTATGACGTCATCGCGTTACGGTACGATCAATATGAACTCAGCTTGAGGCAGGAAAAGGGGAACGAAAAGTTTCGATGCAAGACGATTTTACGGTCGATTACCACTAGAAATTAAGCACTTTTTAAGTACCTTGCAGCTATACTAAGAAACTTTAAGGATATAGGTAAAAAATTAAGTACTTTTTAAGCACTTTTTAAAGGCCTTAAAAATGAAAAAAAAAAGTAAGTACTTTTTAAGGTATTTCAAGCACCATCCGAACCATGGAAGATGTTTCCAACCCCACACATTGCTATGTGATTCTGAATTCTTAATGTACATATATATATATTTATTAATGACTATGTCATTTTATATCTCACCCCCCTTTATTGAAAATTGTCCGAAATAAGTGTCCCAAAAAAGCAACATAATTTTACATATATTTAAATACTATTAGTTCACAACAGCTTTAATCTATTGTTACAATATTTTGTAAGCTGTAGAATATGCATCACATGTATTTTTTACATGTATTTATATATTATTAGTTCACAACAGCTTTAATCTATTGTTACAATATTTCGTAAGCTGTAGAATATGTAGTTGTGTGGCATACAACCAAAACCCTACTATTTTGTTTGTCTTTCATTATAATCCACTGGTTATGGCTCCTGACGATTCTGCCAGCAGTTATAATTTCCGTTCCATTCTATTATCACATTGTTTATTATACTTTATTTGGCTCATCTCCTTCCCCCCTCCTATTTTTTGGTTTGTAATTCTTACATCTGCTATTATATTTTTTTATGCGAGGTATGTCATATTTGCAGTATATATTGTGTTTTACTTATTAGTTATATTCTATTCTGTTTGTCATAGCTGCAATAGCACGTTACAAATAGGATATCTTCTCAATAGTTGATTATGGATGCTTGATTTGAATCTATATTCCATTTTTGCATTGGGAAATTATTTTTTAAATACATACATCTATATATATATATATATATATATATATATATATATATATATATATATTTTCAGGAAGAGGGGAACAATGGATCGAAAAACAGTTACTCTTCCTACAAAAATTACAGTAGTGATTGGCAATCTTTTCTTTTTAACTCTTGTGGCTCCAAAAAATGCAAAACTTGCCCTTATGCTTCTATCAATCTAATAGACAATAGTACTAAATATCACAATTTTTGCAAAGTATATAATTGTATATATAAAATTTCATGTACTATCTGTAACATGGCTTATATTGGACAGACTCGCAACCCGTTACACATACGCATTAACCTGCACCGCAATAACGTAAAAAACTATTTATCCAATAGTCACCATACCAATGTAGAATATGCTCACTTTCACTCCCACGGATTTGAAAATGTTACTATCGAAATTCTCGCAATACAAACCAATACATCTGAACGGCTTTTCCTCGAATCACAATTAATCAATTGTCATAACACCTGTTATCCTTATGGTCTTAACCAAATAGTACATAATAAACACTTACATTATTATAATACACAATCTGATCCCTCCAAGTATACTCCTATTTATAACCTTTTAAATTTGTCCTTATATAAACGAACAAGTCGATATAAACGAGGAAGGCATAAAGCTACTTCTACTAACATAATGTCAAATAAGCACATTCAGTCTGAGTTATATACCTTAAATAAAAGATTTGAGGTTGACCATAATTGGCTAAAAATACGAGCCTACGTTTTCTCTTTAAAGAAAAAACACCTCTCAAAGTATTATAAAGTTTTCACTTCATATACTTTCTCTGACCATTTTGCCCACTTGTTTTATGATTTAATAGTTACTCGTGCCAATGCACTAAATTACAATTTACTAGGTCACAATCGCAATAGTACTAAGCTAAATTCCAATTTTGTAATTAATTTCTCCAATCCTGTTTTTAATATGATTAACTTCAATAAACTTTTATCATCTCACTCTGACTCTTTCCCTTTACCGCATCTCAGCCTAAAAAAATCTTTCAAATACCCTATACCTATGGGTAGAAAGATATTTAATTATAACTCTTTCTGTAGGAACTTTGTACCCGATGATGAGGTACCCTGTCTTTGTACCAGTGGTCAATACAATTCTTATGTTAATTCTGATTTTGGACATATAGTTACCGGAGATCTTTCTATTATCAAAGATCTTAAACTTCAACGGATCATGAAAAGAGGTACTAAGTTTAGGTTACCCACTAAATACTGTATAGATGATATAATAGATACTTTCACTTATAATATAGACGTGTATATATATATAACACTTCAATAAAAAACAGCAAACCTTCCGCCTTCTTTAATGAATGGAAATTTAATATTCTTGCTGACCTTAAAAAACAACTACTTTGTAAATTTAGATATACTAAAAATATAAAACTAAGCAATCAAATAACAGAGCTACAGAATAACTTTATCATTACTTATGTTGATAAGTCTAGCAATAACTACGCTATAATATGTAAGCAGTTATATCACAATCTCTTAGCTTCATCCATTAACAATAATCCAAATTTCAGTCTAACATCTATCTCTGAGATAACATTTAACAAAAAGATCTTAGCTTTCCACAAGTTACTTAAAATCAAGCATGACAATCTAAAATATCCCTACTTAGTGCTAATACCAAAGTTTCATAAAACGCCACTAAAATTCAGAACTGTTACTATAGGATGTAACACTTATAATAATGTAGCAAGCAAAATATTACTAAAAATACTTACTTCTATGCATGATCTGTACATAAAATCTAACACTACTTCTGTATCTATAGGTAATAGCTATGAACTAAAAAATAAGATTAATGCTCTACACGATGTAATTAATATATCAACTTATGATTTTAAAGACTTATTCAATAGTATACCACTAGACGACTTATACAATATAATATTGAATCTATTTATACATAGTAATAATAATATAACCCTGCCTTCTTACATAGATACTATGTATTTCGAAAATCTTTTAAAGTTCATAATCTATAATAACTACATTCTACATAATAATAAATTATATAAGCAAGTTATAGGAATACCACAAGGTGGTTCCAATTCCAGTTACTTAGCAGACCTATACTTATATAATTATGAAAAAAATTACAATAATCCTTCTCTTATAATATATAGGTACATAGATGACATAATAACATACTACGCAATACGTACTGACCACCTACTACCTCTAATATAAGGATGATGACTACATAGCACTGACTACGATACTGCCACTACCCATAGCCTACCATTCAGCCCTAGAACTAATAAAAAATCCTAATAATAATAGAATAATTAATTTTTTAGACTTACAAATTAGAATCAATGACGATAAGAGTCTATCCTTTAATATATATAATAAAAGAAATGACTTTAATTTTCAGGTTAATACTTTCACTCATTTCAATTCATGTATGCACACTTCTGTGTTTAGAAATATTATCTCTAATCATAAGTATAGAATAGAGTCTCTATGTACCAATAGTTTTAAGGCCAATAACTTAACTGACCTATATAAAACTGCTATAAAATATAATTATCCCAGTAAATTTCTAACTTCCATTTTATATCCTCTATGTAATCAAAAAAACTGTATGTCCTAATCAGAATATTGGTTGGTGAGGATGGGGTTGGTTGTTGGTTCTTTCTATATTAAAAAAAAAAAAAAAAAAAAAACATAAAATATATATCTATATATTTTATTTAAAAAAAAAAATCTATTTTTAAGAATGGTTGATTACTGGTACTTTTTCCTTTTTATGTGAGTCTGTAACCAATGAAGCCAAACAGAGTACTGTTCTACATAAATATTTTACAATTATATTAGCATAAATAGCAATAACAAATGAATATAATTATTATCAATATCATTACTGTTAATATTATTGCTACAGTTTTTCTCCATTTCCACAACCTCAACTAAGTACTTCTTAGCTACTGCAGCTAGTACTACGTAAAACATAGGCTAGCTATACTAGTGTAATATTTATTTTATTATTTATTCATTTAATTATTACCATTTTTATTCTTTTTATTTATTCATTTAATTATTACTTTTTATTTATTTATTCTTTTCCTTTCCATACTTCCAAAGTATTATTAATATATCATTTTTTATTCACACTCCAAGGCATTACTTGTCTATTGATTGCATTAAGCCTTCTCTGATGGCAACATGCACTAATACTGCCTCCATTACTGAGCTTTGATCTTCGTGTCGGTCCACTTCCTCGTTGTTTTTTTCTAATAGCTACGGTCGCGCCCCCAAGTTACAAAAGGACCCTAATTTTGGTCAGGTAACTTGCAGAAACCTAGCTATTATTGTTTTTTTCGATTAAATTGAAATGTGTGTGCGGTGGCGCCTGATGATAGAGCACACCATTTCAATATTAATTCCATTTTCCGACTATTTCTGATTACATGTGATTAGGCTTAAAAGCACACCAGTTCTAATTTGGCGCTTTATATTCAATTTTTCCACTCTTTCATTGCCTTAAGCATAAGGCTATATTTAAACACTTATCCAGTATAAGCTCGTTAATTGGCACCATGTGCTATCTACTTTTTATTTTTTATTTTTTTCACTTTATCATTGGATTATCTTGGGATTTCACTTTACGTAATTTACGTAAGTAAGCTATTATATATTATATATATATATATATATATATTCGTATATATATATTATATATATTATATATATTATATATATATATATATATATATATATATATATATATATATAGGGTGTCCCAAAAAGGTGGTAACTGCTGTACTTTTTTATCTATTAGAGATGAGCAGACAATGTAAATGGAAAAAAATGTTCTAAATAAACTAGGAAAAAAGGCTATGTTAAGAAAATATCCTCTAATTAATAGTCAAAAAGTTAAATTTTTTAAATTCGTATATGACCCCTATGCAAAAGAATTTCCAATTAGTAAAGTGTGCTTCATATGCTAATGAGGTGATGTATAAAATTTGAAAATTATATCCTAAAAGTTATCAGAGATATGAAGATAAGTATATGCTGACTTAAACCACTCTTCAATGGCTTCTGAAAGGAAAAAATTATGCCGGATGATCGTATTTCAGGGGTCATACTGAAATTATGAAAAAAAAAAATATCCTTGTGCTCTATAACAATAAACGTTTATATTCAAATTGATGCATATCCCCTGACTAGGGCTGGACAATATTGGAATTTGAAATATCGATATCGATACCATCTTATATCGCGATATCACGATATATCGATATTTTTCACACTTAATTTTAGTATTTTTGAAATGTAAGCAATCAAATAAACAAACCGTAAAACCACTTGCTATATTTAAAAATTAATTAAAATAGATTTTAATGAGTAATTGTTGGTACTTTATTTAATTAAAATTAATCTATGAAGGGTGTAGAACAACTTTAGAATAAAATTTTGCTTCTGAGAAAATGAATTCAAGGGCCCGCAGTAAAGTGGTTTTCCCCATTATACCAAAACTTGACCCATTATACCATAGCGTGTTTCTTTTTCTTAATAGTGTTTCTACCCCAAAAATAATTCAAGTGGTGATAGTGCTCATTTAAAGCTAGAAGATGGCACAACTATCTCATTTTCGAAAAAAAGGCTGTAAAGTGGTTTTACCCCTGGACCCTTCATATATCTCAGTTCATATCATTTAATGGCAGATTAATATAAACATAGTTTGAAAAATTTCAGTTTTTAAAAAAACTGTATAAATACAAATACTGTCACCAAAATCTGAACTCGCCGTAAACAAGAACAAAAAAGTCAACTGTTTCCAATTGAATGAAATATGCCGACCGACAGCTATGGATTTGCAGGCTCCATACGAATCCCACAAAGTTCTTTATTCGGTATTGTAATCGGACTCGGGAATGCTTGACTGACGCATTAGTTTTTAGTAGCGTTGATCACTGCTGGAAAACTGACAGAATTTGGTTTCGGTATTTTTTTATCGGCGTCCGCTATTTGTGGAACTTTACCATTTTCCAGATTTCACTGAAATGAAAATGGGAAGATCAAATTTATTATGCTGGAGTAAATCAGATAGTTCAGTAAATATTGATTTTTGGCCCAGCCCTATGCCAACATGTGGAAATTTGTTCTGGGACAGTTCACAGGCTTTGGAGATCCCGTCGGAAGGCAGTTCAAGTAAAGCTAGTGTTTAAACTGCCCGAAATGAAAATACTCGGGAGCTCCATATGACTCTCCCCCCCTGGGCCTGTAAGATTAAAAGGTTAAGTTTGGTGTCAAAACATTCGAAATTTTATGAATTGATAGGGGTGTAGTGTCTAGGGAGAGTCGAGAATCAATACAAACGCGCTCTGATGGATAGTTTCCGAGATATACGTTAATTAATTATGGTAATTGGACTAATTAACCATGATTGAAGCTTAAAAGGACTGCAAACATGTAGAAATTGGCTTTGGAATGGTTTCCAGGCTTTGGAGATGCCGCCGGAGAAGGCTAGCGTTTAAAATGCCCAAATTGAAAATACAGGGGAGCTTCGTATGACCGCGTAGGCCTGTAAGATTAAAAGGTTAAGTTTGGTGTCAAAGCATTTGAAATTTTAAGTATTGATGAGGGTGTCCAGTCTAGGGGGGCGGGGGTCGAGAATCAATAAAAACGTGCTCCGATGGATAGTTTCAGAGATATACATTAATTAATTATGGTAATTAGGCTAATAAACCATGGAGCTGTTTTTTTCGTGATCCAGTATCGTCATCAACGGAGAGAAAGCAGTAGCAAAAGCATCACAAGCTGGTATTGATCTCTGGATTTTTTTATCGCCGGCCTGTATTTTTGACCTTTATCGAATTTGAGATTTCACTGAAATGAAAATGGGAATATCTGATGTTGAAATAAAACCGATATGTCGGTATTTATCGATTTTTGGCCCAGCCCTACCCCTGACCATCTTTATTATAAGACTAGCTGAAGTACCCGTCCTTGTCGGGTTAATGAATGCAAATTTCCAAAAATCAAGAACTTTCGTCAGCATTGTAGGAGTACACAGAATGGATGTAGTATGTTGCCAAAGTAAAGAAAGCGAAGTTATAATTTTTATGTATTGTTAAAATATTACAGGTTAGAGAGTAACTAACTAATATCATTTCATTCGCTTTAGTCGTAATTATGTGATGCGGGAACGAATATTTACGCATTTTGAAATAATTTTCGCAAAATCTCAAAATCTAATTAATATTTTTGAAAAATTGGAAGCCTATAATTTAAGTTGAGTGACAACCTATCATGTCACCTAATTTCGTTTCATTCCCTGCAGTCTTTATTTCGTGATGCTGGAACAAAATTTCAGCATTTTAAAACAATTTTCACAAAAATCTCAAAATGTAAACAAAATATTTTAAAAATTCAATGCCTATAAATTAAGATTAGCAACTACCTATCATATCACTAAATTTTGTATCATTCGTATTAGTCGTTATTACGTGATGTTTGAATAAATATAAACCTATTTTGAGAAATTTTTCACAAAATCTCAAAATCTAATAAAAATTTTTAAAAAATTGGACACCTATAGTTTATGTTGAGCAACCCTCTATCATGTGACCAAATTTCATATCATTCGCTTTAGTCGTTATTACGTAACGCGTGAACAAAGATTCACCCAGTTTTAAACGATTTTCACAAAATCTCAAAATCTGATCGATTTTTTTTTAATTAGATGTCTATAGTTTAAAGTGAGTGATCACCTATCATTTCACCAAATATCATTTTTTCCCTTTTGCAGTTATTACGTGATGTGCGAACACAAATTTACGCAGTTTGAAATGATTTTTGCAAAATCTCAAAATCTAATCAAGATTTTTTTTTAATTCGATGCCTAGGTTTTAAGTTGAGTGAGCACCTATCATGCCACCCAATTTCATATCATTCGCTTCATCCGTTTTTATGTGATGCTTAAACAAAAAAAGCGTCACGGACAGAATAACAAACTTTTTTTTTGAGGGTCGCGTCGGATTCCCGGGTGCTTGAAACGGATAGAAATCGCAAAATTTTTGAATTCCAAGAAATGTACAGACAAAAGTATAATTTTATTTATATAGATACCACTGAGATGTTTTATGATGAAGGGCTAAAATTTGTATATAACCTAATTAGTGTATGAGGCACATTTTACTAATTAAAAATTTTTTGTACGAGGGTCGTATACAAATTAAAAAAGTGTAACTTTTTAAAAATTAACTGAGGAATTTTTTCTTTATGTAGCCTTTCCCCTACCTTATTTTATGAACATTTTTCTAATTTACATTGCCCACTTATTTCTAATAGATAAAGAATTAAAGTGTGTTACCACCTTTTCGGGATACTCTGTATATACTATACCTACCCAAGTCCCTTGCCACCCTCTTAAATTCGGAATGGCTGCTGCTATATTCATGAAAGTAATGCCTAGGTATGGTAAAGTAGACATGTACTAATGAATGAAATTTCCTATGGTGCCACCAGGGGAAAACTGTGGAGTTAGCATTCCTACCTTGAAAATGGCACAAGGTATACCTTTGTGCCTCATTGTGGTGTCGTGTTTTGCCCAAAATATAATAATTTCTCCTTCCGTTAAGTTTTATGACATCACAGTATAGGCAATCATGAAAAAACAAATGCACATTCTAACTCTCATTCTTTGCACTAATGTCCACAAGGTGTCTTTTCACACTAAATCGATGATTCTCTACAAGATTGGCATAAAATAGCATGTAACATTAGGGGGGCAACATGTAACATTGAGGGAGCAAAATGTTTCTTATTGCAGAAAATATCATTTTCAAATAGGTTATATTTGAATTTTCTTGAATTTTAGGGGAGCAATTGCCCCCCTTTTGCCCATAGTACGTTACTCCTAAGCTCTACAACTTTGTAAATCACTTTTTCTTCTATCTCATTCTGCTGGTGCAGTTTCATTCGGTAGCACATGGCTACTTTACTAGACACCACTTTTATGAATGTATCAGCAGCTGTTCTAAAGTTAAGATGGTGGCAAGGGCATATTGTATACACAGGGTGGTCATAAAAACTATTCTGATACAGGCATGAAAGCACAAAACAGCTAAAAAGACTTGCTGCGGATCATACAGAACAAATAAATTATTATGGATTTAACACATTACCTGTTATTCTTTTACATGTATTCATTATTAAATTAACTAATATTCATTATATCACTGTATTCAGTATAACTAAAGTCATTAAACTAATTTAAATACTAAATCTCAAATGCATCAATGATGTTGAAAAAGACTGAAAACTTTAATGCCTGTGATACATGGACATCTAGCCACCATTCTGTTGATTGAGATGAGATTTCAGATGTAGTTATTCAGACGTATGATCTCAAGATTAGACTATTTAAAATAATAGATCTCTCACAGTTACGGTTACAATGAAAAAATTTGGAGAATTTTTAATGTATCGTAACAAACTAACCAAAGCTTAAGAGAGGAGTAGGAAATTATTTTTACTGGAATTAAAAGTTTTACTTTAAAGTGCCTTACTGATAGTTTAACATTTCTATTGTCTATTTCAGTGAATTAATGTGTCAATGCACCTTCGCTGTGTGTTGACTTTGGTTCTTTACATTTTTTTTCCCTACCAATTTTCAACTGACAAACATTGTTCCAACACCATTCATAGTTTTTCAATCGGCTGATCAACTTTTGCAGGAAAAAAGTTGGAGTTGCCATTGGAAATTTTTTTATTGTAACCATAACCGTGAGTTCTATTGTTTTAAATAATTTCAATCTCAAGCTAATACTTCTGAATAATTATATCTGAAATCTCATCTCGATCAGTTGAACAAAATAGCGGCTAGAGGTTCACACATCGGGATAATGTTTTAATGACCACCCTATGTAGGTAGTATTTGGTGTAAGTAACAGTATTGAAATAAAAATCTATAAGTAGATTTTTTTTTCTTTTTGTGATAAATATGAATGGTACTATATTATTTCCTAAGAAGGATATACAAGATGACAGAACCAATTAATAATTAACAGAGACATATTTGAAATTGTAGTTTCATATCATTCATCCAGGGGTACTTGTACTAATAGTTTAGTTAATGAGAAAGGGATAAAACAGGATAGGATGTCATTTTAACCTATAATTTTTGATAAAGTCTCTCTGGTATTGTTATCCTATTTTCCTTTAAAAAAAGATAAAAGAATACATGAAGAAAAAACAGTTATTAGTTTAGAATGTGCCACTACTGAAAGTCCAGCTAAATCTGAATTGTGATGATTTGGAATCAATTCCAATGATTTTTGTTTCCAGAAGAATGAGGTAGTAGTTAATACTGCAAGAAACAATTTCCAAATGTGCAATAATTATTTTGATGTGTGATATTTTACCATGAAAATGCCACATCTTATTGTTCTTAAATTTTCTCGAGATTGTATTTTGAAAGCACAGTAAGGCAGTTCAAGAACAGTCACTATTGCTGACAAATTATAAAACATTTTTTAAAGATCTAGAAATGCTTTCTGCAACAATGAATTGATGCTGAAAAACAAGGACTATTTAAATAGGGGGAACAGGGAGTTTGAACCTTCCAGGAAATTTTGATTTTTATGAGCAAAATTATAAGGCTGAAGTCTTTTTTTTTTTGAAAAATTCTGCCTTTTCTATTGCTTGGACACTCTCCAAAAATTTTTTCTAGATATGTCCTTACAGTATAGCCTAGATATCTTGAATTGGAAGGGACACCAGAAATATTCGAGATAACAAAGTGAAATAAAAGGGGGTAAGTTTGATAGGAAAAATACATTTCTTTGAGATATCAAGGTTTTTAAGATACTGAGGTTATACTGTATTTTCATAGCATAAACTTGTAATTTTGATAAACTGATGTATATTTATTGATACTCTAATGCATATTTAAGATAGTTTTCCTTTTCTCTCCTTTAGTCATATACAATTATGTCAGTTAGCTTTGTGCCACACTGCCTTAATATAAGCAGTATAAGTTTCACTTATTCTAAAAGTAATAAAATGCACTGTTTGCTTCAACTTTGACTTTTAATGCAAACTGAAATGTTTTTCTACTCAAATGATTTTTTTTTTTAAATAAAGATTTTAAAAAAAATGTTAACAGATCAAATTACTGTGGAAAGAGTCTGATGAACAGTTATTTGTGTAACAAGGTAAGTGCAATACCATGATATGAAGCTCTATGAGTAGGTATATGAGACGACGACCCATCTCCTAACCTTCTACGCTTCTTCCACTGATCTGTTGATGGCTGAACACCAGCAACAGCCATGGCAGGCAGATGAGCAAAACACAGGGAAGCAGCAATGTGCCTCATAGCACAGGGTTCACCACTGTTTGGCCGGGCAGCCGTCTCTGCAGGATCATCCTCCGCAACAGAGCCGCGGAGGTCACTGCAACTGTGGGTGCTGGAAGACTGGCGAACAAGTACTGGCCGCTTGTGGCTGTCTTTCTTTCCAATGCAAGGAAGGCGAAATGAAGCAGTTGCCCCTCTGTTGAACTTTCTGGGAGGTGGAGTAGGAGGTCTCAAACCAACCATTTCTTCATCATCTTTGACACAAAGACTGAAAGATTTTTTAAATTATTATGTGCTCATTGATGTGAACAACACAAGATTTTCACTAAAGTTCATTAGAACAGAAATAAAGTTTTAATGTAACACAGTTGTAAATGCATTAAAAACACACAAGTTGAGTATTTTATTGGAGTATCTATTGCCATATTTTGCAATGTTAGAGTTAAGTGTTCATAAGCAATAAGCATAACTACATAATATAGTGCAGACTGTGCTAAGATATATTAACAGAGAATTCCAAGTGGAGATTTTTTTTTTTTTTTTTAAGATGGATAAGAAATATTTTTTAAGTTACCGTAGTGCAAGCATGTTACATATACTGCATTTTATGGAAGAAATGCTGCAGTGATTACGTGTTTAAAACTTAAAAAGTTTGAGAGCAGCATTTGCAATTTTTAAAAACATAAATCTGCTATTTTATTGTTAAAATTTTTTAAAAAGGAATAAAATCATAAAACATTTACAAATTACGACAAAAGATGGCACCACTACTCAACGTTTGGTAATATGCTGGCAACTCTAGGCAAGACCATCTTGTATGTCTCCTCTTTAGACTACCTGGGATCATTGGGGTGAAGATAGGTGTACCGGGGGATGGGTGGTTAAATCATTCAACTTCAACTCAACACCCCTACACAGGGGTTGACCAAGATCCAGTTAACTGTGTGAGAGATGGTAAAATTTTCTTCTTTCTTTCAATATGTTTTTTTCTATGTCGCAACTCGCTTTGTGTAGAAGAACTGAAGTGTGAATTTTTTCTACTTCTGTATTTAAAATTTTTTTATTTAGTACATCTTAACTAATTTCTTCTTCTGATATGCCTTCTAAACGAAATATGAGCTACACAGCTGGTTTTAAGCTTCAAGTGATTGGAAAAGCTGAAGCAATTCGAAATCATGCAGCAGGACGAGAAATTGGAGTAGACGTAAGATGCACTGGTCGATGGCAGTCAGAGAAACCAGAATTAGAAAATATGACAAAAATAAAATGAGTGAGAAGAAGTGGAATTCTGCGCTGGCCAGAATTGGAAGATATTTTGAAATGGATTTTAGAACAAAGAGAAAAGGGACTTCCCATATCCACAGCGAATATCTGTCTACAAGCCAGAAAAATCATCTCTAACATGGGGATTTTGAATTTTAATGGGAATCCAAACTGGGAAATGGAAAGCATCATTTAGTGAGGAGATTTCTAAAATATTAAATAACTAATTTATATCAAAATTTACATTGTAGAAGTAAACTATTAATTTCTCACTTAAAATTCGTAAAATTTTAAGTTTTACTTTTCTTTCTGGAAGAGAAAAAATCGCTATTGTTCATTGTCTGTAGTAAATTTTTCTATAAAATTATGACGGCAACGCATACAATCGGCACGGCAGCACAGACCTCTATTACTGCCTGTCAGTAAAGTCAGAAAGTTACAGCAAAGTCACTTGCTGTGACCATTTAAATGACAGACATGTGGCAACATACATCATAGTGCAAAAGATCTATGTATAAATATCATATTTTGCTACAAATTGAGAAAAATGGTTTTAAAGGTCGAGGACAGCTGTACTGTCTTTTTAAGGAGATAAAATGGGTACTTGAAAGTCAACAATGAGGAAAAAGCTAAAAATTTTACAGTTAGGGTTCCTCAACGAAAAAGGTATGCATTTGACAGAAAATTGATAACAGAAATAAAGAAGTGATTAAGAGAAGAAAATTTTACATAGAGATGTAAACTTAGTGAGGTTCAACTTTTATTAGCAGCATAACTGGGGTGGATATTTGTATCCCCTATCTATCTATCTGAATATTTCTATCCCCTCCAAAGAAAAAAAATAGAAAGGAAAAATTGCTTTGTTTAGCATGATTTTTTATCCATTTTTGTGTGGAAGTTTCATGTATTAAAGCATGTCCATCTTTTATGTCCATGTCCGTCTTTATATTTCCTCTGCTACTCTCAAAAAATTTTTCTTTGCTTAATCCCTGAGCTTTATGCTCGGAAAATAGCTATCTTATCATTAATGAGAGTGCTGTTGGAAGATGAGATATTGCATTATAATAAAGGGAAAAAGAGGTTCAATCATCATTAAAACATATAAGAATCCTTCTTCATAATGATAAAACCTATGTAAACTATGATAACATATAAAGAGAACAAAGATGATAGAATTTTTGAGTGTTTTTTACTGATACTTGAAATTGATTTGACAATCTGCTCAGTCTTCTTAGTTTAAACAGAGATACTGAATGTAAATTTGAAAAATATAGATAACATACCTCAAGAAACTAGTTCCAGTTGCTCCATTCTTATATG
The DNA here is from genome assembly GCA_038373885.1 of Cheiracanthium punctorium. NCBI lineage: Eukaryota > Metazoa > Arthropoda > Arachnida > Araneae > Cheiracanthiidae > Cheiracanthium > Cheiracanthium punctorium. The sequence continues at coordinate 24,848 of JAWZYV010019074.1, forward strand.
ATGAGGAATGACTTTGAATGCTAGAATTATTGCTGTCTATGCTCTCCACTTTAGCCAGAGGACTTGGGCTTGGCTGATTTGATCGCAACGATCGTAAAGGAATAGTTTCTCGTCCATTGGTACACTCTCCTGTCTCGAGAGTGAAGCTGCCTTCATAACTGCTGCAACTGCCCATAACAGAATAGTTTATTTGAGAAGCATTAGGTAGATTACTTGCTGATCCTTGAGGAGATTGGTTCGGGGACTGGTACAAGTAGATATCTTCAACAGAAACTGAGCTGTAGAGTTCAAGACAAATTTCATGCACAGCCATAAAGTTAAATGCCAAAATGAAATGCAAAAACCACAGGCAGCAGCATTGGGTTAGAAGCTGCTCAAAATTATCTGGTACAACAGGCACTGGCTCTAATGTTTATGTTTAAGATTAACTTAAAGGCATAAAAAAACAGTCAAACAGAGAGCAAAACCAAGGGTACAATACATCTTTTTTTTTTTTTTTTACATGTGAGAATTAGTTAGTGACCTTATTAGAATTATTAGAATAGAAAACCTTAAAGTAGAGTTAATTTAAAGTAACATTTTATTTGCCAAAATTTTTAACTAAGACTCCTATAAGTTGGTTGCCTCGAGGCATTTAATATTGCAAAGATGATGTTACATTCTGGTAGCTTACGCCAATACTTTTGAAACAAATAGACTCATATATCTTACTGGTTACACACACACTGGAAGCACAACTCACTGGGCTTTTTCAAATAAAAAACTTATATTTTGGCTTGGCTTTTTGAGTTCTATTTATTTTACTGTATGCTATTTGTAATGATGAAAAGCGATTTGTCAAGAGTCGTTAAGTGAAAAACTATTTAACATAAAGAAATTCATCTTTGACTTTGGATTCATGTAATTGATATTCCATTCTGCAGTAAAAAAGTATAATAAAAATAAGCTAATGATAATTTTCTTAGATTAATAAATAAATAGATAAAATAATGGATGATGTAACTTTTGTGAAACCTTCAAATAATGTGAGTATGTGTTGTGTTATGGCAAAGCTACACAAGGGCTATCTGCCAAGGATGGAGGGTTTGGTTGGAGGACTTTTTAAGGAGTTCTAATATGTATTCACGTTACATTTGGAGAAAATGGACCAAAACTCCAAACTGTTACATTGACAATCGCGTGATAGTCCAGGATAAAACTCTAGACCTTCACACTTCAGCCGTCCACCATTTTGAGTATCTTATCCACTCGGCCATAGTGGGGCTTAAATAATGTGAGTAAGCTATTTTATACTAGTACATACTTCGGTCAGATACAGACCGAAAACTAATGAAACTGAATGAAACAACAACAGCAACAAAAATTGCACTTCAAAGCAGTGGCAAATTAATAAAATTAAGTCTAAGTAAGTAATTAAATTCATTACAGAATGTTAGGTTTTTTTTTAGTTTTTTTTTAAAAGATATATTGCATCCTTTTTTACAAAGCATCTCTAAACCATTCACTCAAATATAAAATTAACTCATTCCAAAACTAAAGGCATTCAGTTATTTGTAC
>JAWZYV010019075.1:0-25684 GCA_038373885.1 Cheiracanthium punctorium
CAACCCTAGCTGTACAGCCATGTAAACTATGCAACCAGTGGACCGTTTTTTACTAAAAAAAACCTCAGTGGATTCAGCAACCTAGTTGTACAGCTATGTAAACTATGCAACCAGTGGACCGTTTTTAACTAAAAAAACCTCAGTGGATTCAGCAAAATAGTTGTACAGCTATGTAAACTGGGCAAACACTGGCCCGTTTTCAACTCAAAAAAACATCGGTGGATTAAACAACCTAGTTGTACACCTCTTATAACGTCAGTATGATTAGAATAGCACATAAATAGCACTTACGAAAACATAAACACTTCAAATATCAATTTAAAATTCACATTAAAAACCTTAAACATTGCAAAGATTCGTTAAAAAAGAGCACTTACCTCTATTTTTTTTTAAATAACCGCTCAGAAATGTCCTCAACACCCACCGGCTTATAACGTACTATATTTCTAACAAACACACACAAATTCTTTTCATATATTAACATAACACATTTCATTCCCTTCCATCAATAGCGCAAACAATTTCAAATTCCCAAACCTGACGATACACGTATTCTTTATGGTTGCCAGTCACAACTACCACCGGCAGTTGGCGGTGCATCGCTCACTCTCGCGTCAGATTGTTCGCCAATGATTTGTAAACAAAACATTGATATGTAAACATAGCACCGTATACGGAATATAGTCCGAATATTCTATTGGTTTTCAAAAGCAATTTCTTATGGAAACTCGGAGGGGTTTACGACAAACGTTTTTGGCTTCTTATAATCGTATTTTTCGGATCCGTTTTTTGGGATGAACTAATTCTTGTCCGTTAATTGTGTTTGGGGATTTAATCCCCCAGTTTTTCACTGTGGATTAGATGCTTTTTGAGAGAAGGTAAGTGTGCTTGGTACAGCTTTAGTATGGTCCCTTTGGCGCGATTTATTTTTGGCGACGTTTTTGGCGCGATAACGGCGCCAATATGGTAACCCCTCCGGAGGATGCTCCGGAGCGGAGGAGCTGAATATGGCAACTCTAGGTGCGTGACGTCATTCATCCGTGACGTCGCGGTTTCGCTCCAGCGAATAGGGAGCGTTTGTTCCTTTCTTAAAGTTTTGGAGACCCCTTTGCCAGTATTTCGCGCGGGAGCTTCGAGTTGTGGAACCGCCATTACGCTTTATGGTTTTATTTTAATGGCTTTATTTTAGATTAAATTTTATTATTTAATTATTACTGAAATTTAAAATGGATATTCAGGTTTATACTGACTGTTTATATGCAGTTTTGTATGAATAAACATTCTTTTGATAGTACGTTTCAGGTTAATATGTTCGTTCCCGATTGTTTATTTGTTAAGGGTAGAAGCAACAAATAATTACGTTATTAATATTTGATACAGTGAAATAATTTTAGATATTTTGATTTTATTATTTCCATATTGTAATAACTTAGGGATTTTAATCAAGGTATGTGATAAGCATTGTTTGTTTTTATTTATTATTACCTTTGTTTATTTGTTAATGCTAGGAGCAACAAATAATTCCGTTATTAATATTATATTTGATATTTTGATTTTATTATTTCAATATTGAAACAATTTAGCGATTTTAATTAAGGTATGAGATAAGCATTGTTCGTTATGATTTGAATTAGTTCTTTATTTTGCTTACGTTGTCTTTTGTCAGAATGCTAAAATGTATTTTAATTTTTTTGTCTTTTTTATTTGTTATTTTTGTGAGGTATTGCCTTTAGAATATTATTTGTTTGCATTGTTTAATTTAATCTACTCAAAAGAGAAAGGGGGGGTTGAGGGGGGGGGCAGAGCGCCCCCTCACACAAAAAGAAAAGTTATTAAATTTTATTAAACCGAATCTATATGTACATGTAAGCTTGTTATCTGTTTAATTTTTTTTCATAAAAATATTTAAAAGCCATTAAAATAAATCATAGCAAAATTAACGGCGACGATCAACTATCTCGGAACCAGCGCCATCCGATCCGCCATATTGTTTACAATTGGCATCGGCAAGGCAAACTTGGGTTGGCGACAAGATTTTGTCGCCAAATCAAAAAATCGCCAAAAAGGGACCATACTAAAGCTGTTCCGTGTGCTTTTCTAAATTGGGTGGTGTATGGTTGTGGCTAAATGAAAAATTTTAGCATTAGATTTTAGAAAATTCATTTTAGATTTCAAAAAATCTCTTTTCTTGAATGGGTTACGAAAGAACGACTGATTGCAGCTATAAGAAAATTTTAGTGTTCAGAAAATCGGTTTTAGATTTCAAAAAATTGCTTTACTTAAATGGTTTATGATTAGTGTTTTGATTTTAGGTTTATCGATTAGTGTTTAGATTTTAGAAAATTCGTTTTAGATTACAGAAAATCCCTTCTAAAATAGTATCCACAAACATTGAAAAAAAAAACCAAACACTACGACTTGTGAGATGGCGATTGTGATTATTTAAATGAAATAAAAAATCAGTTGTTCCCAAGTTATGTAAGTACAATAATGTTTCTTGTTTAAAACTTTAATATTTATGCTTTTCAATTTGATTATTTTGTGTATATATCTCTAATTTGGGTGCGTTCTCCCGTAGTGCCTTTGGGAGCGTTTCAGCTCCCAGAGACAAGACGGGAAAACGCGCCAAGAAGCACCCTAAACTTGGAATTAACCGAGAAGGTTGGTAATCACTTTACAAAGAAAACAAAGTAGGAATTAGACAGAAGCTTACCAAGTGCTTCCAAAACGTGCCCAAGCTAATAATGAATAGTCGTGACTTGTTCCATTACAGTTCTACGAATGGTAATTTACTTCACACCTAAATTTATCGGTAAAATCATACAAGCCGGTGCCCACCCCATGTAAACATGGCGACAGTCGCTGGAGCTTGGCGACCGCCAAGCTCCAGCGACTGTCGCCATGTTTACTAGTCATTCTAGGCAACCAGTGGTCCGTTTTTAACTAAAAAAACCCCAGTGGATTCAGCAACCTAGTTGTACAGCTATCTAAACTAGGCAACCAGTGGTCTGTTTTTAACTAAAAAAACCTCAGTGGATTCAGCAACCTAGTTGTACAGCTATCTAAACTAGGCAACCAGTGGTCCGTTTTTAACTAAAAAAACCTCAGTGGATTCAGCAACCTAGCTGTACAGCTATCTAAACTAGGCAACCAGTGGCCCGTTTTTAACTAAAAAAACCTCAGTGGATTCAGCAACCTAGCTGTACAGCTATCTAAACTAGGCAACCAGTGGCCCGTTTTTAACTAAAAAAAACCTCAGTGGATTCAGCAACCTAGCTGTACAGCTATCTAAACTAGGCAACCAGTGGCCCGTTTTTAACTAAAAAAACCTCAGTGGATTCAGCAACCTAGCTGTACAGCTATCTAAACTAGGCAACCAGTGGCTCGTTTTTAACTAAAAAAACCTCAGTGGATTCAGCAACCTAGTTGTACAGCTATGTAAACTACGCAACCAGTGGACCATTTTTAACTAAAAAAAAACAACAACAGTGAACTAAGCAACCTAGTTGTACAGCTAATGTAAACTGGGCAAACACTGGCCCGTTTTCAACTCAAAAAAACATCGGTGGATTAAACAACCTAGTTGTACACCTCTTATAAAGTCAGTATGATTAGAATAGCACGTAAATAGCACTTACGAAAACATAAACACTTCAAATATCAATTTAAAATTCACATTAAAAACCTTAAACATCGAAAGATTCGTTAAAAAAGAACACTTACCTCTATTTTTTTGGTAAATAACCGCTCAGAAATGTCCCCAACACCCACCGGCTTATAACGTACTATATTTCTAACAAACACCCACAAATTCTTTTCTTATATTAACATAACACATTTCATTCCCTTCCATCAATAACGCAAACAATTTCAAATTCCCAAACCTGACGAAACACGTATTCTTTATGGTTGCCAGTCACAACTACCACCGGCAGTTGGCGGTGCATCGCTCACTCTCGCGTCAGATTGTTCGCCAATGATTTGTAAACAAACCATTGACATGTAAACAAGGCACCGTATACGGAATATAGTCCAATTTATCATTTAAAATGTCTTGAACCTAAGTAATTATGATTACAAATGAAGACCAAAATTATATACACATCGAAAAACTTTTACTCACAAAAAATATATTAAATTCAGATTAAATAATCAAAATTAACTACAGTCTTGTGCTTTCAAACTGGGGAGTGTCTACGCTTCCGGCTTATGGACGGACGCGGAGACATTTCGTCTCTGCGTCCGTCCTATAAACGCATGCGCAGTCATTTTCCACTGTCCCCTGATTAAAGGGGGAAAGCAGTTTTGGTCGCCAACCAGGGGTTTACGGATTTCATCGCCAACGTGCCAATAATGGCCCACAGGGTTGCAAATAAGGCTTCCCCCGTTTTCATTTTAACGGTCGTTTCGTTGATTACGTGGTGTAAGCTGTAGTCCGATGGATGATATTAAAAAAAAATATGCTTGATAGAAGGAGGTAAATATTGCTTTTTTTTAAAAAGAAATATAGTTTTCAGATTATTAAGGAATAGGTTGTTTGTGTGCATTTTTCTGCGTTCAATTTTCCTTGTGTGTTCAATTTCTGAATGTGATTTACTGGCCGTAAATTTGTTTATTGCATTGCAACCTGATTTTCTCTTTATTATTTTATTTTTAAACGTAAAATTGATTAAAAATGTAAAGATGTGTTAATATTTTCGTGAAATTTGATATTTGTATAATTCACATAGGGACAGTTACAAAAGATATGCTGACATTTCCTATTCAAAATGAAGCTTAATAATAATACAGGTACATTCAAAAGACAAACTATAAATTTTTATTTAATGTGTGTAAAATGTCGATTGACATTTTCATTTAGCGATTGGAATTTATTGTAATTGGATCATCAATTTAAACAATATCTGCATATTCTCTTTCATTTGTTGCATTAAATAAATTGTTTATTCTTTATCATTTAGAAGTATAATGATTTTAATCAATGATTTTTTTCACTTATCTTTTAAGTATTTTTGTTGTATCCATGGGTATTTTTTCCTAATCATGTAGTAATTAATATTGTTGGAAATAGTTTGCATTTACACACAGTAAATTGCTGTTAAAATCTAATTAAAATCTTTCAAAATAGGTAATTTAACTCTGTGATTTTTGCTTGCCTTCTCCCTTCCCTTCTGAAAAAATAAGAAAATGGGTTAGATGTAATTTTGAATTTTTCTGTAAGTAGCTTATTTGATTAATTCCTTCTATTTGTTACATACTAAAGATGAACAATTTTTCATAGAGATTTTAAGTTGCTTGCAAAAGATTTACATACCTAAAAAAGCAAATTCGCCAAAACAAAACCTAAGCCAGTCGAACTTGCTCCCCCTCCTCTCAGATCAAACTTTATTATAGACAGCCAGTTTCTTTGACTCAATAAAAATAATTTTTTAATAGAGAGTACAACTTACCTGTTTCTAATCTTCTGAATTATTTGAATATGGAATATATATATATATAGTACAACAATTACAAGCCCAATCATGTTTTTGCTTAATATACCTTGTGGTCTAAAATTTTTCAGTTATCATTTATTCATTGTATTATTTGTTTCCTTAAGGTTGTGAATTCATTCATTTATTGCTTTTGGAAAGTAAAGTTTCGCCATGCAACATGTAGCTGAAAGAAAAGCCAGCTGGACTGTGTTCAGAGTCTGGATGATTTTCCTTTCCTGTCTCTGAATGCGGTCTTGCTAGCACATAAAAAGATGAACGAAGGAAGATATTTGAACCTGGAAAATAGAATGCTGATAACATCATTGTTTTGCAATGAGATTCCTGATACGGCATCTGCTTCAGAAGTAGGTCTTTAAAAGGTAACCTTTATGCTACTAAATCTATATTGTTACATTGACCTTCATGTTTCTCAGCTTATGAAACACATTTACTTATTTATTACAAAAATACTTTTATCATCCAAATTTAATCTGTTATTTTTTTTCTGAAATAAGCTGTTCATTAAAAAAAAAAATCCTATTTTGGAATGGATATTAACAAAGTAAGTACTAAATAGATATGTAAAATGAATAATTGAATTAGTTTTGTAAATAATTAATCCTTTGAGCATTTTGGAAAAGGGAAAAATATGGTTGCGTATGAAAGAAGGAGGTTGTTAAGTGGCTAAACCCACCGAACCCAAGAATAACCTGTTTCTTCACATCATTGGAAAGATACAACAGTAAAGTATCATAAGCTGTGTTGTATTTAGACCATGGCTAGTGGGGCATAAATAACTGTCCGTGACGTGACCAAAAATACCATGTAAGTATTGTCTAACATCCTTTTCATGCATTCAGCAGTGTTTTTTAGCATGCTTCCAAATATTTTGTTTCTCAGGGAAACAACCAGCTGATTCAGCAATGACAAAATCAATTTCTGTGTAAACAAAGTAATCACAACTTAAGAGATGATTCTTGTATAAGAGGAGCAATATAAGGGATTGTTGTAAGATTCTAATAGGTGCATATTGGTCATTCAGAGATTGCAAATAATATGATCCCTAAACACAAATTAAAAATAATAATAATAATAATAACAATAAAATGTCAGAATTTCTAGACAATCAATTTATCACTTAATCAAAGTAATGAAGGCATGTAGAATTTTCTTTAGTAAGAGGTCCACCGCATTTAAGCTATAATACCAGCAACCTTTAAAAAGAGCCTTAGACTATATTTTACAAAAAACCTTTTTTACTTATCAATAAAGTGTTCACGATTTTTTCTATATTTGTCCATCATGCTGTATTTGCTATAAAAATGCATCAACTGCTACAAAATTTTTCATGTAATTCATTAATATGAACTCTAAAAATGATCTGCTTGACATTAATAGTTTTTTTACACATCCACTTTAAACTATTAGCAGTCTTTGCTTAAAATGCCTTATAATGATACTCATCTATTAAAAAAAAAAAGTGCAAAAGCACAATGCTAAGCTCTTGAAAAGCATTCAGAGACCCTCTTGAGACTGCAGTTTGGCAATCTCATGTCTGTGTCACCACTCCATTCCTAGAAAGTCATCCATAAGTTGATGTCTGATGAATGTCATTGAAGGATCACCGTGTGTGATGGACAGTGTTTTTCTCATTCTTTATAAGTGCTACGTATTATAAATTTTATGTGCCACATGCCATAGTCATAGATTTTGACTTGGTCTTGAGAGAATCAAACTGGGCACCACAAATAGTTGCTGCTGTGAGCTGAAAGATATGGGTTCAATTTTTATAGATCATCAATAAAATTAGTGAGTGGTGGGAGTTGGAATCAAACCTGAGCTATAAAAAGTAGTGTAAGGCATTAAACCAGTACTCTAGCCTTCAAATGCCGATATTCAGTTTTGTCAAGATGGTGATTAGCATGTCTGCCCCAACCTTAACCTTTTAGTACACAGTTTGCAGTGCATTTAATATGCAAAGCTGCATATCCATACACCCTTTCAAAAAATATGCGATTGCAAGTCAATTTTATTATAAAGGGTTGTTCTTTATAAAATGTGGATTATGTAGTATATAATAATTTCTAACATTTATTATCAGCATGCTTTTTTTTCAAAAAATCAATCAGTTGCTCATAAAATTAACATAGGAAATTTCTCTCACAATCAAATACCTTTTGGGGTGCATGAACTATAAATATTGATCTTTCTAGAAAAATATGTGTAGTAAAGAGTTAAAGATTACAAGTTCTGAAGTTTCATACTTCATTTCACCCTAATCAAAGGACCTGTGTTCGAATTCATACTTTATTAAAGAACACCTCTTACATGAAACAAATATGAGCATTAATTCTCTAGTATATATCTTGAGGTAGAACATGTGATCACAAAATCAAGAAAATGGCATGTGTACTTTTTATCCATTTGGATAAAGCCTGTAGTCACAACTCTTGAGTTCTTGGTTTGATACCAACTTCCTCCATGTGCTCCTTAGTTATTGATAACCTGAATAAACTCGTATCTTTCATTTCTCTATAATGAAGTCTAATGGCAAAAACAGCACAATTCTGTCCTTAGACACTAGTGATCCTGTGACAGGTGGCATATAAAGTCTGCAATAAAAGGTCTGGGTCCATAACCTATGATAGCCGGTCCACTCTACTTGTGGTATATGCAATCTTAATGGGCCAGCGTTATGTTAATGACATTCTTGGACCCCACGTGGGACCTATCCTAAATGGTCTACCAGGGGCAATTTTCCAGCAACATAAAGCTTATCCTCATACAGCTAGAGCTGCTCAAGACTTCTTATGACGTGTTCAGACTCTTCCATGGCCGGCCCGCTCCCCCGACTTCTCCCCTGTAGAGCAACGCATGTGATCAGCTGAAACGCCAGATGCCACCGTGTCACTCTGTATATTATTTGAAGGTGGCTGCTCAAGATTTGTGGGCTCATCTGCCTCAGCACAATATCAGATGTCTAATTAACTCAATGCCAGACCGTGTTGTGGCATATATTGCACCAACAAGCGGTCCAACACACTATTGAAATTGCCCTATATTTGTCTCATTGCACACTCTGTATTTGTTTAATTGTCTTGATTTTGCGATCAAGTGAATCTCTCATCTATATGTCTATTAAATTATTTTCTTTCCATCTGATGCTTTCTTCTCGGGACACTATTTTCAATATTACTGAGTGTGCTGTAATTGTGTGGAGCAATGAACGGTGGACTTGTGAGGCTGAGCAACACAGTATTTTGTCGATTCTAGCAATGAGGCTAAAGGACCATGCCTAATATTCAAAATGTATTTATCTGACAAAAAGGTCATCATGTACTGATAGTGAAAATACAATGGCAGCCATTCTGACATCTGCATAAAATAATACACAATCATCTGTCCTTTAAGTGACATCACATTGTTGCAAAATACTTATCTGTCTGATTAATAAGTTTAAAAGTCTATTGTGTAAGGACTGTTCCAGTAATCAGTCTAGTTAACAGGACAAAACATGAACTTTATTGGTTGTAGAAATTTGATTAAAAATATCTATTGCCAATTCACGGAAATTATCAAGCAATAACATGATTTTAAACAATCAGCTAATCTTCAGAGCGTAAATTACAGAAATACAATGGGATTTCCTGATTTTTCTGAATGGGGTTTTCTCCCCTTTCTTTTAATGATTTTATGATGACTGTCTCCTCTATCTTGTATATTTCATCTTGATGGGGCTTTCAAGATTAAGTTTGAAAGGAAGCTTGTGACGAGGACTGGTTTTTATCCCGCGAATTCCGCGTGGTAAGGCGTTATCCGACCGGACAAACGATATTCATTTTTCCGGCCAAGATGTAGCACGTGCGTTTGCGATCTCGTGTCGTCGCACTACTCCGCCGCGCAAGAGTCAGTCAGAGGCTAATGAACGATGTTCCTAGCGTTATGGACATAGCCACGCATTGTATGTGTACTTTGAAAAAGCGAGAGATGGATGGGATTGGTGCTGGACCCATCTGTGATTGGAGGCAAGAAAGAAAAATGCGTGTTCAGTTGTCTGGGTCATAAATGAAGGGAAGCGCGTGGCGTGGACTGATTTTGATCCTGCGAGATAGATTAAGGCGTTGTCCGACCGGGCAAAGGTACCAAATTGCCGAGATGTAGTGTGCGATCTCGTGCCGCCTCAAATTTATTCTGAATTTCTAATTTTTCAGTATTTTTTTCGCAAACATAACCTAAACAGCAGTGCCGTGCGAAAAAAGGCCCTATAACTGCCTTTATAAGATTATTGTTTTTCCCTTTAACAATCATTCGAGTGTAGTAAATGATTATCGTTTTGTGAAATGATGGAATATTTCAAGTAAAATAGAATATAAGGAAGACGCCCAGGCAGGCCCTGATAATAGCACGAGCACTTGTGGGTCCGTGCCCTAGAAACACAAGCAGAAATAGGAACTTAAGTTAAGACCTATATATAAAGTCACAAAATTTTAAAAATGCCTGTCCACAAAATTGTTATAGTCATTCCCTGGCGACGCCACGAGCAGTTTTCGCCATATAAAGCAATGAAGACGGAGGCAGGAATTGAACTTCTACCAACATATCCTATTTGCAGGAACAACTGTCTTCCAACAAGGCGTGGCTTTACCCAACGATATCAATTTCTAACAAAAGCGTTGCACACTAGATGACTTCAAAACCTCTGGCTCGTGGCGTCCCAATAAACCCGTTTCTACCTTTGGAATACTGATGTGTTATCTTCCAAGTAAAGTTTCAGTTTAAACCGAGATACTTGATTTTCCTCTCTCACAGATTCTGAGCTATGACGACTTTAGCTTATTATAGTCAGATATGCTGCTACAGAGCAAACAGCAGGATTGAGCAGATCCCGAAAATTTTCGATTGGATTAAAGAACAATTTGCATTAAAGGGTGGACATGGTCCAACAGGATAGTTATATATCTATCTTCATGCCTAGTCCCATCCACAACGATGAGTAGTAGTTATCTGTCCAGTTGGGTAACAGCTGCAACTGATGTCCTTCTTTTGGTACCATCTCCCTCCACACTTTTCTTTTAGTTCTGCATCTGGTGTTGTCTTATATTTATTAGAGTACAGCCACAAATCATATATCTTTTTTTATGAAGATGTTCTAAATTGTGCGAAACAGTGAATCATCGCACTCTGGAGTACCACTGAAGCAGAAGTTAACAGCTCAATTAGGGGCAACCGTCCATGCAACGAGACTGGAGAACGACGCTAATATTTCATAATGTATCAGCTCTAGAGATCAACTGGTTCAAGTAATAAAGGGAAAAAATCTACGAGAGCCTTATAAACTTATTCATTTACATGATTTTTAGTTATAGGAATCACTGTTGAGCATAACAAGAGAAAACTTGATGTCTCCAGAAGGTAGACATAGTAGTGACAAGCGCATATGTAGAATGATAGATACTTAAATGATATTTCTTCCCATTTGTTTTAGAAAAAATCTATTTTAAAAAATATACTAGTATCTACACAGTCCAGTCACATTAATGTGACCACTTTATCAAAAGCCAGAATATCCCGATTACTCAGAGCGGATCGCTGAGAGACGCGCAGGGAGACAGTCACTTAGTTGTTGAAGGTGTTCACTGGAATATTCTAGGGTCCATGTGGACTCCAGTGCAGTGACCATCTGCGATAGGTTACGCGATTGGGGGTCCATGGCACGAACTAACCCGATCGAGGGATCCTACAGTTTATCGATTTTATTTAAATCCGGAGAGTTGCCTTCTACAATGATGAGTGCGCCCAGAGAATGCGATGAAAACATTCCCCGGACCATAATGCTCCCTCCTCAGCAAACGTTCGCTGAACCGTCGTCTCGTCGTGAAGAGACTTATGGTAGCCCTTTGGTTCATCTGGGTGGTCAGTTACTCAATGGTTGCACATCTGTACGTCATCCTGATCGTCAAGACAACACGTCTGTTCCTGATGTGTTCCCACACAGGGCAATTCCCCCCCCCCCTCCCCTCGGCCTAGATCTTTCGCTCAGATAATTGGCAATAACAGCACAATTACATCCCTCGGACCAACACCACACTAAAGATAAGGTCTTTGGACTGCATTCAGACGTCACAGAGGTTCGGCCGAACCTCTGTGACGTCCTCTCCTAGTAGCAATGACTGCGTGTTTTCTGTTCGGCCGTTCATCGACTCATCGCTAACTCATCGAATTCAGTCATCGGCAAGTGCACTTTTGTTTTTCTGCAATAGATAAATTTTTATTCATGGATAGAAGTGATCTAGACGTGCAGTTTCGCAGATGGGAAACCGACAAGCAATATCTTATCCGAAACTGTAACTCTGCAGTCATCGGGCCATGCAGGTCTCCCAGTGTTTTACCTCTTTATTATTACACTAAATTATGTGAAAATTTCACAATACAACAACATTTTTAGCTACACAAGCTATTTTACCTCAAAGGGGGGCAATTCCCCCCTTTAGGAACGTAGCGAGAAAAAAAATTGGGGGGGGGGTCAAAAATGGTAAAAGGACAGAAATTCACAAAAAACCTTGATTATTATGATCAAGAATCGAAATTTAGGGGGGGGGGCGGCGGCCTCCTTAAATTCCTATAAATATTTGCGTAATTTAGATGTGTCCCCTTCCACAAAATTTAAATTTGAAAAGAAATATTTACAAAAAAATGTAAGTGATTATTATATAAAATAGTTTGTAATATTTAAATAATTAAAAAAAAGAAAAGAAAATCTATTTGAGCGTCAGCTGCATTATAAGAATAACGGAAATTTCATTCAAATGAGCTATTCTTTTGACACCTACTTAACGTAAAAAGCAAGAAGAGGAATCAGTTAATTTTTAAAAGTTATCCAAGAAATATGAAAGTTAAAATCGCACTAAAATTCCTATAGAGAATTTCAATTTCAATGAATGGACTTTGAAATTTTGACAAAGTGCTGTTCAGCCATTATTAATAATAGTCAAATTATTCAATTGGTAAGAAATTTCACTTTTTACCAGTGTCTGTAAGTAGCAACAACTTTCAAAATTAATAATTAAAAAACAATATTGCAAGAGCTCTTTCACCTACGTCATTATCACTACGTCACACCTTAGCAACCAACTTTTTTTGGTCAAACATTCGTTCATAGGTTAATAATGCTTCAACTGAATAAGAAGTTTATTTGAAAAGTTCGTGGAATTTATAATTTTCAAACATGGGCACGTCCTCAATGTTTGTTTCAGAATTGGGCACACCAAACAAATTTGTCCAAAAAAATTTTTAACGGTCAATGGTAACCAAACGTCCTCAATTTCAAACTTTTTTTAAAATTTGTCCTCAAAATGTAACAAACACAATTGGAGAAAAAGTTTTAGTTAAAAGATATTTCTTCAAATTAAAAAAAAAAAAAAAATCATGTTTCCCCCCCTCATATGTCCCCAATTTTTGTTTCATAATTGGAGACACTACACTACACATATTTGAGCCCAATTCCTGGTTCGAAAATTTATCCAAAATATTTTAACATGACCAAATAGGATGTCGACATTTCAATTTTTTACATAATGATTTTAAAAGAAATAATTCCTTGTTCAAGAAGTTGACATCAGAATTTTATCTATTATTGCTGGTATTAGCAAAATCGAAAAAAGTCGCAAAAATGGGTTAAGGTAAAGCAAGGGCGGCTCCAGGCTGAATTTTCGGAGGGGGCCATTGAACTCTTTAGATAGTCTATAAATTGTTTAAAATGCCATTTGAACGTGAGGAATGTGAAGTATACGAATCTAATGTTCAAAAACAAAAAGTTCGGAGGGGGCTATGGCCCCTTCGCTGGAGCCGCCCTTGAGGTAAAGTGACCAGATTTTTGAATGTAGAATCGGAGACATCTTCCGATCTTGAAACAAAACTGGGGGCATGTATAATTAATGAAAGAATTATCAGTAATTTAATTAAAAAACAACGCAATAATTAAAAATTGTCACCAATTCCTGTTTCACATTTTGGAGGCAATTTGAAAAACATCCTGAAATTAGGGACTGTCGCCGGAAAATGGGGACGTTTGGTCACCTTATATTGAGGTGACCATACGTCCCCAATTTCCGTGTTACTTTGTGATTTGTGTAAGGTGACCAAACATCCCCATTTTCCGACAATCTGCGATTTCAGGACGTTTTTTAAATTGTCCCCAAAATGTAAAACAGGAATTGGGGGCAATTTTTAAGTGCAGCAGTGGTATTAACCCTTTAATGTGCCTGCCCTCTCTAGCACACAACTCTAGCATTTTCATTCATAATAAATACATTTGATTTCAATATAATACTTGAGGAGGACGGACATACACTGACAAGCCAAAACATTATGACCACCCCCAATTTTTCAATGAACTCGTCTGGATCACATGGAGAGCACGTAATTAAGTGGGAATGGTATTTATCTGCTGGTGAAGGTAAAAAATCATTCTTGCACTAATCTTTGTGAGTAATGGGAAAGGCTGTTTATTGAAGCAAATTTGATAGAGGGCAGATTGTAATGGCCCGAAGACTCTTGATTTTTTCATCATGTTAATAATTGTGTCAGGGCACGCTGTCTTCCAGGAGAACAGCTGCTCCCCTCTTGTACAGCAGGCTATATATACACAGATTGCAGGCTGGTGGTATTATGCTTTGAAGGATGTTCCCTTGGGCAGAACTGGGACCCATAGTTGTGGTAGAACAGACCAGGAATGTGGTGGACTATCTGAATATTATCGCGGATCAGTTGCACCCTTATTTGGCATAAGTCTTCCCATCAGGAAATGAAACCTTGTGCCATGTTACAAGGCTGGAATTGTGTTAGAGTGGTTCGATGAGCGTAACGATGAATTCCAATTAATGTCCTGACCACGTACTCACCAGAGCTCAAACACCACCATGTTCCAATATCTCGACTTTGGGTAACCACTACTTAAATATTTAGTACAACCTGTTTCTAATAACTTGGTGTTTCTTCCAGTACCCAGTAGGAGATCATAATGTTTTGGCTCTTCAGTGTAGTTACACAAGAACCCTTTCCTATTTTGCACAGATAATTTCCCATAAAAATTCTCGATTATTTGTAAAATGGATGTCAAAATTATTATCAGTACCAGTATCTGCTGAGAACTGGAGAATATGAAAGATATACGAGGGGGGAGTCAGAAAATGAGTTTCCCTGTCGTCTTCGGTCAGAGTTGTGTATGAAAGTCAAAAAATAGAATGAGACATGAAAGATAAGATATAACTTTATATTTCCACATAAGTACCAAGTACGTTGAGACATTTGTCATAACGCTTGATATGCTTCAATAAGCCCTCCAGGTAAAATTCAGGTCTTTGCACATGAAAGAAGCATTAAATGGTTTCAGCATTTCTTCCAAAGCGCCTTCTGCCGAGATTCTTCTTCAAAGCCGGAAACAGATGGAAGTCACTTCGTGCGAGATCAGGACTGTATGGGGGATGATGTAGCTGCTCCCAACCAAGAATTGCAATACGGTTTTGCATTGCTGTCACCGAATGTGGTCTCGCATTGTCATGCAACATCAGAACGCCAGGCCACTTTTTCTGTATTGCCTCTTTCTATTTCAAAAGGATGTCACAGTACCGTGTAGCATTGATGGTTTCAACCTCCAAATAGTCCAACTCCAACAAAACACCATGGCATCTTAGAAAACTGTGAGGTGCACTTTACCTACAGAGGAAGTTGTTTTGAACTTCTTTAGGACAGGCGATAACATATGTTTCCACTCCATTAATGCGGCCTTCGTTTCGGGTGTGAAATGGTGGATTCATGTTGCATCTCCTGTCACAATCCTAACCAGAAAGTCATTGCCCTCTTCATGGTAATGCACAAGATGTTCCAGGCTGACTGCCATGTGTTGTTCCATGAATGTTGGGGTCAGTTGTCGGGGCACCCATTGTGCTGACACTTGCCTGTATTGAAGATTGCTGTGGATGATCTTGTGAGCTCCTTCAAGTCCGATTCCAAGTTCTTCTGCTACTCTATCAATGGTGATACACTGGTTCACTTTAATCATGTCATTCACTTTTCTGATATTTGCATCTGTAGTGGCCATGTACGTCCATCCAGGTCTCGGTATGTCCTGCACTTGCTGACATTCATCACTGAATTTGCGGCACCATTTGCTTCAACATCACACCTGGGCCATAGACTTCCACGAGGCGGTTACGAATTTCTGCTCCTGATACTCCAAGTGCCCATTCATAGTGGATAACTGCTTTCACTTCCTCCTTTGACACTGAATTCAAAACGCACCTTCTCTACAAACCTATTGGAACCAGACTGAGAGGCTGGTCTTTGCTTTGTGGAGTCACTGCAACAGCACCATCTGCTTGATTGCAGTCAACCTCTACCCAATGGTGTATCGGTGTCTTGCGTGTTCACTTGCTGTGGCGTCTTTTGCCCATAAACATTCAATGCTTTGTCCATATGCAAAGCACTGATGTTTTCCTGGAGGGCCTTTTGAAGCTTATCAAGCAGTATGACAAATGTCTCAATGTGCTTGTCTAAATAATAAAAGTCCAGTTCCTAATGATTCCGGGATTGACTCATTGCTCCCAGTATCTGTATCTGTGGCCATGTTGAAATTTTGATAAAAACAACATTCTTATCTCTAACTAAAAGCAAAAACTTTTTGTACAGCTCGAAAGATCTCTAAAAAATTAACCTTTTTTTTTTAACTTGCAGCTACTTTCAACTCTAAATATCTAGAGAGATATCACGCCTTGAAAAAGTAAACAGAGAAGCGAAGCAAATGATTCATTCCTTGATTCTTCGAAAAAAAATCACGGAACATAATCACCTTGATCCTAACCAAAGGTTACAATCAAGTTTAGGCTTGGCACAACACTTAAACATCTACTTGTACCAATTCTTTTTTAGAAATTGGCGGCATAAACGTATATTGTTATTGTTTTTTGAAGTCGCGTTTCTTTTTTCTTCATTGCTCTCACCGGAGTATTTTTAAATTGTTCAGTTTGTTTTTGTTGTAAGCATTTATTTTGAATTTGGTTAACTGGATGGATTTTGATTTCAACCGTCTTGGATCATTAAGATCAATTTTATTTCGATTGTTATGGGACATTGTCATAAACGTTTATTTAATTTTGAATTTTTTAACCAGATGGATTTTGATTTCAACGTTGTTGGATCGTAACTTTTATTTTGACTGTTGCGAGATATAAGCATTTGTTTCATTCTGAATTCGTTTAAACTTCTTTACAAGTTGCGTTGGATTATAGCTTTTATTTAGGTTAATTTGGTGTATTTATGTTGTTGGTTATTTTGTTTTTGTCATAAATCTATAATTACTAGCCGGCAAGCTGTCCAGTAATGCTGGCCCACGAAAATTCGCTTTAAAAAATTGCCACCCAGTAAGGTAGACTTTGTGCCTCTGTTAACTGTGTCAGTCAGACTAACGACTACACATCTATGAAGTAGCATAGCCAGGATTTAATTTCAGGGAAGGGGGGCTGGACATCAAATTGCAAGCTTAATTTGAATTCTAAACTTGATATCAAACTGTAAGCTAAGTAAAGGATCCCATTTCAGAAGGGGGGGGGCTGCAGCCCCCCTCTGGCTATACCCCTGTGTCTATGATTTTATTTTTTAAACTTGACTCCAATTTTGAAAAAATAAAATCATAGACATGTAGTTGTTAGACTGACACACTTAACATCCCCCTTCTTCTTTTCTGTGTTCGCATTGCGGCAGGAAGACAGGTTATTATATTGATGATGGGACTCTGTTTTTAGTAGTTGCATAGGTATTAGCGATAAATGACAGTTAGAACACAGATATGTTGAAGGGGTGAAGTATCAGGTGTGGTCGTTGTACAAGGCCCGTGCGAGTGGGCATATTGAATTTGAAAAAATTTACGATTACGGACAAACTATTGAGCTTTCATTCAGCTGGTCGCTGAAGGTGAGCAGGCTGTAGGTAGCAATTTTTTTTTTTTCGGAGCAGCCCGTTGCTGGACCAGGTGATTGCCGAAGGTGGGTAGCCTGTAGGTTGCACTTTTTGGTTGTGAAGAGGCCGTCGGCAGACCAGCTGATTGCTGGATGCGGCCGTTCACCAAAATGTATAAAAGCAGCCCATATGCTGCATAGGCTGGACGTGAAGCAGTCAAACCAGCTGGTTGCTGAAGGCAGACAACCCGCAGGTTGGGGGCTGTGGTAACCCAGTGGTTAAGGCATTGTACTCGTAACCGGAAGGTTGCGGGTTCGATACCAGCATACCACTAAAGACCACCGTGTACATGCGGTGTACGTGCACGTTAAATCCGTGGTTCCGAAAGTCCTCTAGGTGGTTGCTAGCAGTTTCCAAGAGGTGCCAATCAGACTTCGTGTAATCATAATCGTGTAATCGTAATCGACTGTAATCGATTACATTTTCTTGTGTAATCGTAATATAATCGTAATCTGGCAAATAAATTTTTCATGTAATCGTAATCTAGTCATAATCTAGAAGTTTATTTTTTCGCGTAATCGTAGTCTAATCGTAATCTAGAAATTTCATTTGCCAGATAGTCGTAATCGAAGAGACTGTAATCGTAGTCGCTTTGATTACGAGAGGATTACAAAACGATTACAGTTGCCCAGTTTTAGTTTTTGTTCTGCTTGCTGGGAAAATTTTCACGGGGAGGCACAGGCATGCCCTGAAGACAGGAAGTTCCCCTGGAGCTCCGACGTTTGGAGGAAGACAGGAGCTCGCTTGTATTATTATTTTTTTTTCCCCCGGAAAATATTTAGATGACCATTCTTTTTTGTTATTGTTGTTGTCTGTCGTCTTCTGTTCATCCAAGTCTGGACTGGTGAGAGACAAGAATGGACTTCCCAGAAGAAAGTGAGGGTTGCGCGGGAGGGAATAGCTAAAACTATTTCTTGAGGTGTCAGATCTTTCCTTCATTTCTTCATTTTGATTTGCAGTCGTGAAAAAGAACATAAATGGCACCTACACAGGAAAAAGTGCAGCATGTTTTTTCAGTTTTAGAAAAGTATAAAAATAAAAATGGAAAAGGATGTGCATTTAAGAACTGTGAATGTGTTGTTTGGATTAGTGGACAACAGATAAACTTTGGTTCCTTGTGTTGTTTGGATAAGGCAGGTAGGCACGCATATATTTCTGTTAAAAATTAGTATATCTTTGTGCTATTAATAAGAATGTAATTGCATAAGAATGTAATAATTTTATAAAGACCTTTAGAAATATCAATATTTTTTAATGATCGATAAATTTCTGGATAAATGGGTAAAGAGTAGGGAACATAGACAATGATCTACAAAACCCCTTTTTCCCCCTTTAATAGAATTAACATTTTTTTTTCCTTCAATAGAATTTTATGGTGAAAAAAATTGCGTAAAAATACATAATGAAGTATTAAAAATCAATTTTGTCTTATTTTCGACTTGATTGGCTGCCATGACTTAGTTCTAAAAGTTTAACGGATAAATAATTTATTTTCATTTATGCCAGTGTTAGTGATTTGTCACAGAAAAAGTTCATTTTTTTTAAAATATAATTCACAAAGTATTCATACTTCGTTTTTTTTCACTGATGAGTGTGAAAATTATTTAAAATATTTTGTTTCTATCTAATTTGTACTGTACACATATTATATTAAAACATAGTACGTCTTTCGAACTTGAATTGTTGGCATTTATTTATTATCAATTTGGAATTAAACTGCAGACTAATTATATATAACTTTTCTATTGTGTGTATTATAAGCTTTTATAATTCCTCCGAGAATTCGCATTAACCAACATAGGCGTAGGACAGGGTTCCGCTTGCAGTCTACTTTGTTTAAAATACCATCGATTCAAAAATCTTTTCCTCCTGCAAAACCTATAAAAATTTCACTATTTCTACTCTTGAATATATTATATACACACACCCCTCTCCCCCCCTCTCATCCGCAAATCTTTGACATCTCTACGTCTATATTAACCTATTTTCTATCTCTCATAAAAATGTTAGCTCCTTTATACCACATTCAAAAGTTTAAAAAAACTTTTGGCACTGTACTATTTTCATTAAATTTCAAATGTATGTATGTATGTATGTGTGTATTAAATATTCAATATGTAAAAGGAATTCTTGACCAGAGACAAAAATGTGTGTCTGTTCTTTAGCATATATAACAGCTAATTGCTTAGAAAGTGAGCATCTTTGAACGGTTAATTATTTATAAAATAGTTTTACAGTAAATTCGTGCCTTTTTTATTGTAATTGGCATTACGTTGGGTTTTACCATTCACACCGCCAATATCACTGTCCAGTTTTGTTTTTTACGTCGTACCAGCACCAATACACTATATATGACCCACCACACTTTTAAGATGTATGTTTAGAGATATCTTTAGACATCTCCATTCTGCTATTCTTAAGTAATTCTTATTAGTAGTATTCTTAAATCTTTCTGTAATTCTTAAATTATCCTCAATAGATAGTATGCATGTAGTTTTGAGTTAGTAGTTAGTTTTGAATTTTTAAAACGGCGTGTGTATTCTAGAAATTAAAAGTTTGTTTGTTCGGCAGGCCCAGTTTTAGATATTTAATGCCCATATACGTGTTATGAAAGTATAAAAAAAGAAGTTAAACTGTGCGTGAAGTTTTCTGTAAAATAATAACTGCAATATACGTTCAGCCTCATCTATTCAGTTTCAGGCTAACGGTTATTGTAGAGAAAACAATGCATTTGTCGTTTTTAGCATTTTACTCAATGCATTAAAAAATCTTCAAATTTGGTTTAATATATTCGCGCACATCGTTGCAAGATCGTAATGACAAAGGTTATTCCTCCTTCACGGCTGAATAGGAACCACGGCTAACTTTTCATGCGTCTGCCAGTACCTCTTTCGAAACCCGAAATCCAGGATATAGGCAAGGAAGCAACGCCGATCATAGAAGGGATCAAATATCAATTTTTGTATACTAATTTTTGCTTGATTAGTTTAAACCTGGGTTCATTTCAAAGATGTGTTAAACCACCAAGCCTGTCCCCCCCCTCCCACCCCACACGCACACTGCAGATGACATATGTTTAAGTTAAAATCGGAAAATGCCATGTTCAAATAGAGGTTCGTATGCATTAAAAAACTTTTCACAAGTGGGCCTAGGAAATCAACCAGGTTCGTCTAATAGTATAGAAGTTCTTGCTGTATGGCATTCTTGTAATTTAGCTCCCTGAACAGATGGACCCATTATTCTGTTCTTGAATTAAAATTGTAAAATTTAGACATTATAATATCAATGCCAGAAGGGTAAAAAGAAAAGTTTTGTAATCGTAATATAATCGTAATCGGACTCAAAGGTAATCATAATCGAAAGTTTTAATAGATTACGTAGTCGTAATCTAATCGTAATCGGAAATTGGGTTTTATATGATAATCGTAATCTAACCATAATCGGGAATTATACTTTCTCCGGTAATCGTAATCCTGGTCTAAAAGTGAAAATTAATCGTAATCGTAATCGATTACACGTCTGTGTAATCGGCACGAAGTCTGGTGCCAATATTCAGAAGTCCCCCACCTTCTGATGAGGTTCCGAATTGTGGCGGGAAATTCCGGGAAGGACGTATATGTAGCTCTAAGCGACACATTCAGTGATGCAAGCTGTCCTCTTCTGGCAAAACAAAACAAACCCGCAGGTTGCAAATTTTGGTTGCGAAGAGGCCCGAGTTCCGTAGGTTGCACAAGCCAGTCGCGAAGTGGCCATCGACGGCCAAAAGTGGTCGCCGAAGGCAGCTAGTAATAATAATAATCTCATTTGAGTAACGGAACACAGTTCCAGCCCCACTACACCCCTGGTTGTAGATGGTAAATTGGCCAGTAGGTTAGAAGACTTTTTGTATAGCCCCATAAATCTAGAATTAAATTTAACAAAAAGCTATCAAGAATTGGTATAGCTACACTTATTGTATAACATTCTAGTATCGAAATGTACTATGTGATTTCTATGTACTTGTCTTGTGTGATTCGTGGCACCGAATGCACAATATCTACTTTTTGACCCATCATAGCCCACCTCTTGGAGTACTGCATCCCAAATACAGATCGAACTCGGCTGAAAAAACTTCTAAAACTAAAAAGAAAGTTTTATTTCTTTAGCGTTTGTATGTACATTGAGTGAAATACAATATTTTTATTGTATGATGATTTTTTTTTTTGGGGGGGGGGGAAGGGCTTATAAATATTTGTTGAAGGAGCTTGAGCTTAATGGGCTCTGAATCACTTTCAGATAAATAAAATCAGTGCGTATTTAAAATCTGAAACACTTTCAGATTTTAAATACGCACTAAAGTACTATATATTAAAAGCGTATCATAATTGCGTGTGTTTGCACAACTGCATGCGAGATGCAGATTTTTTCTCTTCTCCCAAATCAAGCAGAAGTAGAGAGGAGGGGTAAAATATTTGGCGAACTGCCAGGTCAATCAAGAGGTGACACGTAATGTGGGCAACATTTTGGCCTGTCACAGCTCTCGTGGAAAAGCTATGGATTATTCCAACTAACAAAATGTTTATAATTATGGACAAACTACTGAGCTTTTGTTCAGCTGGTTGCCAAAGGCGAGTGGCTGGTAGGGGGCGCATTTCTTTTCCAAAGTGGGCTGTTGGCGGACCAGGTGGTCGCTGAAGGTGGGGCAGACTGTAGGTTGCACTATTTGGTTGCGAAGAGGCCGTCGGCGGACCAGCTGGTTGCCGGATGCAGCCACTCACCAAAATGTGTGAATGCAGCCCGTATGTGAAACGGTCAGACCAGCTGGTTGACGAAGGCAGACGGCCCGTAGGTTGCAAATTGAAGAGGCCAGTGTGCCATAGGTTGCACAAGCCAGTAGCGGAGCGGCCTGTGTGCTCTAGGTTGCACATTTTGGCTGCGAAGCCACCATCGATGGCCAAAACTGATCGCCGAAGGAGGCTAGTTACTTATGTTGACAAATATAGTTGTGTCATATCTTTCATGTCTCATCATATTGTTTGACTTTCAAACACACCTATCCTCAGTCGCCAGGGGAAACATTTTCCGACTCACCTACATACATCAGTATAGAAAAAAAAACTAGATAGACTGCCCTATGCTGAAAAAGTGCAGCTGTTGCCATTGATTGATTGAACCACCAATAACATGGCAGTTAATCAAAGTGCCCATCGCATGCCACAGAGCTATAGAATATTTTTGACACAGCCGCCTGTACGGATTGCACTTTTTCAGCATTTGGTGGGAAAGCATAGAGAAAGAGAGAATTGTGTCCCTTGTGTCAGTGGTAGCAAACACATTTAATGCTTTTTCATTACATCAGTTACTCAATGGAAATCTGCAATCCCTCAAGTGCCATCCATGGTACAATTTTGCAAAAAAAGTATTCATGTGCAAGCAGGTGCATAGCCAGGAGATATGAACTTATATGTGTATAAATAGACGGAATTTCATCACTAATCCAAAAAATTCAGGGGGGGGGGATATATCCCGTTATCCCCCTTCCCCCTGAGTGCAAGTCAATTTTCCTATATTGGTTTCTTATAAAATGTTGTTTTTCATAAAAAATGGATAATGTGTGTAATAATAGTCTCTCATACTTCTTTTGAGTTCCATGCTTTTGAAATTATTATCACTATTATGAGCAGTCCTTTTCCTAGTAGGGTCCCTGTTTAGATAGTATCTAAACAAATTGCTAGGAAAAATGATGAGCAGGCACAAATAATACTAGCAGGGTTGGAAAAAAACCCGGTTTATTTGAAAAAAAACCAAAAAACCGGGTTTATTTGGTTTAAACTGGGTTTTTTTGGTTTAAACCAGGTTTTTTGGGTTTTTTTTTTTATTTTAATCCTTTTATAATTACATGTTACATATTTATAAATAAAATTATTTGTAAAATGTTCAAATAAAAATTAATATTTCTTCTGAAAATAATTAAAACAAAGTAAATAAACAATTGTTGCTATACTTATGTGGACATTGAAATAATTCAATTTTAATATTTTATTTAGAGATACTATTTTTTTATATTTAGTATCTACTTATATAATACGCTAATGTATGCGGTACCAAAATTGACGATATTTTTATGCTGGGAGCGGTAAGAACTAGATGTAAACATAAGCGTAATAACAATAAAACACGTGCAAAAATCCAGATTAACAATTCAATGACATCAAGTGAAGCAAGCCTATTCGTTACTGGTTACGTGTGTCACGCAGTAGATAGATTAAAAAATAACAATGTATGTGCAAAGAAGCAAAATCTTTCGGATTTTTTTACTTCACGTTTATTGCACATTAAAAAAAAAAAAAAAAAAACTACTTTGCAATGAAGTATATTTTAGCCATTTCATGTTTCCATACACGAAAAAGCAAATTGTTTCTTTTTGATTTGATTAATGGCAACAGTACTAAGAGTGATCTGCCAAGAATAGGAGATGCCTTGGCAGGAGGACTTTCTAAGGGGTTTTAACGCGTATCCACGTTACATCTGGAGAAAACCTACCAAAACTCCAGACCGTTAGATCGACAGCCGCATGATGGGACCCAAATCCGGGACCCTCACACTTCGCCCATCTACCATTTTCAGTGACATTACCACCGTGCCATGATGAGGACCCCAAAATGTTTCGGATCTATTCACATGTCCCATGGTCACCATCAGCTTTTGTCATGATACCCCCAAAATTTGTAGCAACCATAACCTAAATACATTTCATGACAAATACTGTTAAAACCATGAAATATGATTTTCGTTGAAAGGACTCCGATAATTTAGACAAAACTGACTGAGTAAATATGGTAAGATATGGGGGGGGGGGGCGAAGCTGGCCACCTTGGCAGCTAGTATAATATAATACAATAGTAATTGTTTACTACATTTTTCATGGAATATTGCTCTTAGATTCATCAGTAATAATGGGCCATGGTAGGCCAGTGGTTAAGGTGTTGGACTCGTAACCGGAAGGTTGTGGGTTCGATACCGGTGTACCACTAAAGACCACCGTGTACATGCGGTGTACGTGAACGTTAAATCCGTGGTTCCGAAAGTCCTCTCGGCGGTCGCTAGCAGTTTCCGAGGGGTGCCAATATTCAGAAGTCCTTCAGAAGAACCTTCTGACGAGGTTCCAAATTGTGGAGGGAAATTCCGGGAAGGACTATATGTAGCTCTAAGCGACACATCAGTAATAATGGCGATAACTAGTTCAAAATAATATTTTTAAGGTTTAGAAATAAGTTGTTAAAACACAAAACCTCTATTTTGGAAAAGTTCAAGTATCAAGCATTATTCAAGTAAAAAATGCAGCCTATAATTTAAGTTTAATTAATAATTTTTAATAATTATAAAACAATAAGGTATCTAGAGTGATATAATAAACTTATTCTTGATACTTATGAGGATAATTTAAAAATATATTAGAACGTATTCTATCTGTAGTATTTGTAATTTTAAATTATTCTTTTAAAAAAACCAATTGGTTTTTTTTGAGAAAAAAACCATTTGGTTTAAACCATGCCAACCCTGAATACTAGTGGCTCCTTTAAAAAAAATCTGTCAACTAAACCAGCTTATTCCAAGCAATACCAGCCATAATTATCAAATAATTAAATTTGATGTTGTAATTCTAAGTTTTTTACTCTTATGATGAAATATTTTTACTGTGAATATATTTTTCTGACATATTAACAAATTTTAGATATGCAGGCAAAATTTTAGTACTCTTTTAAGGATATTCGTTTTTTAAAAAGAATTTTAGACATTATAATGTGACTTTTGTGGTTTTCTTTGTGCAAATTGTTTTATCATTTTTAGAAAGATCTAATTCAACAATTGACCTACAACATTTTTTCCTTAACATTAAACAAATTATATTTTGTTTTTATTGATAGAGCCATTTTTTAAACATACATATTTTTATTTTGTACCATGCTTTTAAACATTTTATGAATGCATTGTCATGCGTTTGAAAACATTTTAAACAGTGAGCAAATTTTTAAATTCTGCAGTAGAAAAGAGTTTTTTTTTTTTCCCTTCTAAATATTTTACATTCAAAACAAAACTCAGAATTTAATTTGATAAAATACATAAGCCATGTTCTTTTTACCTTTTTTGTTCCATTTTCCCATATTGTAGCAATAAGAGAGTACTGCACTTTCCATTTGAGTTGTCAATGAGAAAGT
>JAWZYV010019076.1:0-25346 GCA_038373885.1 Cheiracanthium punctorium
GTATTGAGAAAAATCGCTTTGAATTCGAAGACATAAACAAGTGATTCTTCCATCTCATTCGGCTTTTGTATTTTGAAGACAGGAAGGCGCTGAAGCACAGAATTGATAAGAGAGCTCTGAGAGGGGGAGGAGGGACTATCGCTAAGTTGAATTCTGTAATCCCCGATCTCGTTACTGACCTTGATGAGGAGAAATAGTCGTAAATCTCTCTTCTCTTCCCCAACATTTCCCACCCCATTCTGGGGTTACCGCGGGTTCTGGGACGACACCGAAAAAATAAACCCATTTAATGTTGTGCGGTTTTTCTCTTTCCACTGGTTCTTCAAAAACTGTACTATGTACTTTTATCAACAGTCACCCAGTATTCATCATGTCCAGTGGCGTACGCAAGGGGGGGAGGGTTTGGGGGTTCACCCCTCCCCCCTTGTCAAAATTTTTTTAACAAAATGTCCACAAATTTTCAATTTTTAGCTTAAATATTACGTTACACAATATTACATTTATACACATTTAATTTATACACATTTATACATTTACACACATTTATTTTAGCTTAAATATTACATTTTAACACAAAGTTATGTCTATAACCCCCCTCCCCCTCTTGAAGGAAGTCTGCGTATGCCACTGATCATGTCAAGAAAGAAGAAAAAAAAGTAATAATAAACACAAAAATTGTCTTTCAAAATGAGCAAAAGCGCTATACTTATAAAGAAATATTGTAAAAGACTACTATATGTATAAGATCTTTTCCTGTTTTAAAACTTCACGCTATGAGATGAGGAACAACCCTCGCAGAATTTCTCTTTATCCTTAACGCTTCCTCCAGTCATTTAAAAAGACAAACTTTGAACACAGGACTGGGGCCGAAAGGAAACGCATGCTTT
This sequence comes from Cheiracanthium punctorium, assembly GCA_038373885.1. NCBI lineage: Eukaryota > Metazoa > Arthropoda > Arachnida > Araneae > Cheiracanthiidae > Cheiracanthium > Cheiracanthium punctorium. The sequence goes on from JAWZYV010019076.1 coordinate 888, forward strand.
GTGTTGAGATGCCAAAGCTTTTTTTTTTTTTTTTTTTTTTTTTTTTTACGCAGAATATCAGGTATCGGAGGGTCCCTACTACAGAGTTCCAGTTAAAACAGAAATGTCGGGAGAGAGATGTCCCGAGGACATAATTGCCCGGTGTCTTTTGGATTTGCCGACACGATGGATGACCTCTCACTCCAGAACAGAATGGACCTACGGAGGGCGAGCTATCTCAGCACGTGGAAGTAGGTGGGCTATCACCGGAAGAATTTTTTTCCCTCAACAATAGGACACCTCCGAACAGATTGCGAGATAAGGCGCCAGCCAGAGCGGTGACAAGTTGCAAGATGACCGCTGCTTTCACAATTGACATGAAGACTTCCGTTCGCTATTCCACCCACAAACAACTATTGAGTGACCGTTTTTTTTTCCCGGAAAAAATACAAGGGTGAGGAATTAATGTATCGAGAATTTCGCTAATGATCGGTTTCCAGACAAAAAATAAAGTATGTGGATTCTGGACACTGGAAAAGACACCGATATATGGTTATTTTCTATCATCCTCCAAAGGTATGGGGGGGGGCTCGAGCCCCAAAGCCGCCCCCCATTTCGTACGTCACTGCAGAAGCGTAACCATGGAGTGGGATATCGGGATATACCTCCCTGCGAAACTTTCAAAATTAGTTATTAAGAGCTTTCAGATTTTTGTCGTCAATAAGAAATTCAGTTTATCAATACAAAATTGTATCTTATACAACCCCCTCGACAAAATTTTCTGGCTGCGCTCTTGCCTCATAAGTCTAGCATATAACGACCATGTTACATCCTATGTCACTATTAAAAGTCGCGTTTTTTCCGCTCACCATTGGGGAATAACACTCAACATACAACATGGTAAGATGACTGAATTGTGAGGGTCTCTGTGAAGGTTCTGAAGGCAGGGTTCTATCCTGCCGTGCGGCTATCGAAGTTTTGGGCGGTTTTCTCCAGATGTAACGTGAATACGCGTTAGAGGTCCTCCTCCCATTGCACCCCTTCTAAGCAGATAGCTCTTTCGTAGCTTTACCTTAACACAAAACAACACAGAAACATTAATAAATCATCAATATAGCTATTATGTGTTCATGATGTAAGTAGTATTATTCCTTATAAAAGCGTTTTTAGCCATTAATAGAGCACTTGGTTTGTAACAACAAGGTATTTTTAATTTCATATACTGAAGTATTTAATGGATTTTGCATGAATTCCAGCTGGAATATAACATTTATTTTTATTTTTAACTAGCTGAAGTACCCGTCCTCGACGGGTTAGTGAATGCAAATTTCCAAAAAGCAAGAACTTTCGTCAGCATTGTAGGAGTACACAGAATAATGTAGTATGTTGACAAAGTAAAGAAAGCGAACTTATAATTTTTATGTATTGTTAAAATATTACAGGTTACAGAGTAACTAAGTAATACCATTTGATTCGCTTTAGTCGTAATTATGGGATGCGCGAATGAATATATACACATACTGAAATAATTTTCGCAAAATCTCAAAATTTAATCAACATTTTGAAAAATTGGAAGCCTAGAATTTAAGTTGAGTGACAACCTATCATGTCACTCAAATTCGTTTCATTCCCTGCAGTCTTTATTTCGTGATGCTGGAACAATTTTCAGCATTTTAAAACGATTTTCGCAAAATCTCAAAATGTAATCAAAATATTTTTAAAATTCAACGCCTATAAATTAAGATTAGCAACTACCTATCATATCACTAAATTTCGTATCATTCGTATTAGTCGTTATTACGTGAAGTTTGAAGAAATCATCATTGAACGTATTTTGAGAGAATTTTCACAAAATCTCAAAATCTAATAAAAATGTTTAAAAAATTGGACTCCTATAGTTTATGTTGAGCAACCATCTATCATGTCACCAAATTTCATATCATTCGCTTTAGTCATTATTACTTAATGCGGGAACAAAGATTCACTCAGTTTTTAAACGATTTTCGCAAAATCTCGAAATCTGATCAATTTTTTTTTAATTAGATGCTTATAGTTTAAGGTGAGTGACCACCTATCATTTCACCAAATATCATTTTTTCACCTTTGCAGTTATTACGTGATGTGCGAACACAAATTTACGCAGTTTGAAATGATTTTCGCAAAATCTCAAAATCTAGTCAAGATTTTTTTAATTCGACGCCTATGTTTTACATTGAGTGACCACCTATCACGACACCCAATTTCATATCATTCGCTTCAGTCGTTTTTACGTGATGCTTGAACACAAATTTACGCAGTTTGAAAGGATTTTCGCAAAATCTCAAAATCTAATCAGGATTTTTTAAAAATTGGACGCCTATGTTTTAAGTTGAGTGACCACCTATCATGACACCCAATTTCATATCATTCGCTTCAGTCGTTTTTACGTGATGCTTGAACACAAATTTACGCAGTTTGAAAGGATTTTCGCAAAATCTCAAAATCCAATCAGGATTTTTTAAAAATTGGACGCCTATGTTTTAAGTTGAGTGAACACCTATCATGACACCCAATTTCATATCATTCGCTTCAGTCGTTTTTACGTGATGCTTGAACACAAATTTACGCAGTTTGAAAGGATTTTCGCAAAATCTCAAAATCCAATCAGGATTTTTTAAAAATTGGACGCCTATGTTTTAAGTTGAGTGACCACCTATCATGACACCCAATTTCATATCATTCGCTTCAGTCGTTTTTACGTGATGCTTGAACACAAATTTACGCAGTTTGAAAGGATTTTCGAAAAATCTCAAAATCCAATCAAGATTTTTTAAAAATTGGACGCCTATGTTTTAAGTTGAGTGACCACGTATCATGACACCCAATTTCATATCATTCGCTTCTGTCGTTTTTGCGTGATGCTTGAACACAAATTTACCCAGTTTGAAACGATTTTCGAAAAATCTGAAAATCTAATCAAGATTTTTTAAAAATTCGACGCCTATGTTTTAAGTTGAGTGACCACCTATCATGACACCAAATTTCATATCATTCGCTTCAGTCGTTTTTACGTGATGCTTAAACAAAAAAAGCGTCACGGACAGAATGACAAGACAATGACACAACATTTTTTTTGAGGGTCGCATCGGATTCCCGGGTGCTTGAAACGGATAGAAATCGCAAAATTTTTGAATTCCAAGAAATGTACAGACAAAAGTCTAATTTTATTTATATAGATTTGGGTTTTTATACAAATAATTATCGAATCATTTGTATAATGAATGTAAAATAATGTGAACTCTGATTATTGCACAAGTAAAAGAAAAAGACGACCAACAAATATTAAAATATTTTGCAAGAGGGACTCAAACCATTGGTTTTTGGCAAAGACATTAGAATATACTCGTTCTAGTATATTCTAATGTCTTTGGTTTTTGGAGGGGGGGGGGGAATAAAGGACAAAGTGCCAATTTAAGTTGGCTAATTTTGAGTTTTACGATATGCGAGAAAAAGTAGAGCGTGTTAATTGGCATTTGGACCTTTGTATGCCATGCCATTCCTAATTTAGATCCTCATTAAAAGGAAAAAGAAATTTCCGAGCATTGACTTACTCTAGAAAAGTGTGGTTCAGCTCCATATATTTACTATGCTCAGTGGCGTGCACAAATGGTGTGGGGGTGAGGATTCAGTCCCTCCCCCTTTGTCCATGCATTTTTAACATAAAGTCCGTACAGTTTTAATTTTAAACATATAGATTATGGCTTTTATTTAACCAAAAGATTACTTCCATTCCCCCCTTCTCTTAAAGAAAGTCGGTGTACACCACTGATTATGCATCTGCACATTATTTGTAAGTACATAAAATATTTGTAAGTAATAATTACAACAAAAAGAAAAAACTGCCATTTGCTTTAAATTACCTAAGTGATATGATAATTTTAAGAAATAAGAGGGCCCCCCAAAAGGGATGCTTGCTTCAGAGTGGCTTTTTGAGGCCCAGATCATGTTTTTCTAGAATACAAATAAAGGGAACACAAGGTCATTAGTTAAAGAACTTTGGTTCTAGAAATACTGGTATATAAATTTAACTTTTCATAATCAGCTGTACATATCGTAATACAGCGGATCTGTTGGTGAGCTGTTAGCTATTTTGTAAACAGTAAGCAACTTTTTTGTTTTCTGCTTAAACAGTGTTAGGTTATCCGTTTTGAATAGTAAATGTACAAATCTAAAACGTTATAAAAGATAAAAAATATAAGTGGTTGAAGAAATAGTTGTATGGATTTTGAGGCCCCTACATGTGGGGGCCCCGGGCATTCGCCCTGCCATGCCTCCCTATTTTTACGGCACTGTCTTTCGCCATAAGCCAAGCTATGCGAACGCAAATGAATGATCTACTGGAGTGATTGCGCAAATCCAACGCTCACAAGTCCTTTCTGTTGTCTCTTCTTTTTGATAGTGTAAATCACTTATCGGCAAACCCTGGCCCGCGGCCCGGATGTGGCCCTCCAGGGTATTTTATCCAGCAAGTGGAAGATTTCAAATTTCCATAGACCAGTGGTCCCCAACCCCCTGTCCGCGGATCAAATGGTACCGGGTTGCTCAAGAAAAATTACATTATTTCCATTTTATTTTCTGTCGTGCATTTCTCTCGAGGTCTCGAGTTTCTTGGGTTTGTGCTAATTTATATAGATCAGATTTTGTAACAGAAAAAAATCTCATGACTATTTTACATTATTTTACTGCTTATTAAATATTTCAAGACTATGAATTAAAATTCCAGTCTTTTAAATCCCTATTGCCATTTCCAACAACCTACTGTGTGAAGCGGGATTTTCTGCACTGACAAGAACCAAAATAACAGAATAAAGGAATGAATTGTACATAAGCAACACACTTTGGGTGTCATTGCTTCTTACCTCCAGATCTAACCAACTCGTTGCAAAGAAATAAGCTCAGTGTTCTCATTCATTTAGCGTCCTAGTGAGATAAAATCTTAAATCATTTTACATTCATTTTTTGTGAAACTGTATATATTTTGAAGGTATGTTTAAGCACAATTAAATTAAAACAATAGGCGTACTCCCTCCCCTGACCAGTCCGCGGTAAAATTATTATCAAACGCTGACCAGGTCACGGCGATAAAAAGGTTGGACAGCACCGCCATAGACAATCAATATAAACCAAATCAAAATCCCACTTATACGGTCCGTGACGTCCCTAACATCCTAAATTTTGGCTCGCAACCTTCCAAAGGTTGCCCGTACCCGGTGTAAATGAACAGGTTAAACCCGGGTTCCCCGAATAAATATGAAACCCATATCTCATACACTAAAACGGGAGGGGGGATAAGTAAGCTTCACTTTAATTATTCACCATTCCGCTCACTATAATTATTCACTATTCCGTACATTGGGGCCGTTTAATTAGATCAAAATTTTATTTGCCCAACATGTGTCCCTGAGTTCTGCAACATATCTGACAAAATTCAAAGCTTTATATATTTTCAAAAGCAAATGAAACTCCCATCAATCATAAATATTACATTTACGCAGTTACGCAAATAAATAAATTTTCGGTGTCATGTCACATTATATATACGGATTAAATCCGAATTTTTATCATTTCAAATAACTATATGAGTTAATATGGTAACTAATATGTACTAATATGGCAATATGCAACTAATTGCTATTGTTAATACTAATTTTCAATAACTAGTATTAATGTTACTAAAAATATGGTAAAAATTCGCAGTCCTTAATTTTGCGAGACTCGCGAGACGTCTCGCGCGAGACGCGAGACGAGACAGGCAATTTCTGTGCGAGACGCGAGACGAGACAAAGTGGTTGCGAGACGAGACGAGACGCGAGACGAGACAGAGGTTTACCACTGCGAGACGAGACGAGACAGTCCTATTTCTCGTCTCGCGTCCATCCCTAATCCAAAGAGGCTCGAATGCCCGAGTCTTCACGTATACATCAGGCATTTCTTAAGCTTCCCAGTGCTTTCAAACGTTATTTAATGTAGTTTTAAGTAGTAATTGTGTTACTAATTCAAGTACGCTTACTCTCATGATTCACGATTGCTAATTTTAGTTTCACAAGTGGATATTTAACGTACTTTAAAATAACTAATACAGAAATGAGAAAGACATTTTATAATGAATATTTCATTAACGTAGTCGTATTTCCTACGTTATTTTAAACAATTTAACATTAATCTTTAACAAATGATGTATTAAAGCGCATTTCACTGTTTTCGGGATATCCTGTATATTGGAGAAAATTGATAAAATACGCTTTATAGCGCGATCCGTGAATTCACTATACTTTAATAAAGACATTTCATGTATTATATGTTATGCTTTTGTCGCTTTCTCAATCGAACTTTGGAATTGAGCAAGCATAATGAACGCTTGTACAAAATAAAGTAAATAAAAAACTTTGTAAAAAACACACATAAGAAGTTATAGGTAAGAAGATACGCACGTTTCGGTCAAAAATTGTTTTGAACTTCATCAGTCCAAGCCCTTCGTCACAAGGAACACAGGGAACTGAAAAGAGATAAACAAGCAAGCAAGTTGCCACAAGGGACAAAGAAAAGTCGAACAAAACCCACTGGAGAGGGAAAAAATTAAGGGATAAAAAGGAAAGGAAAGAAGCACAAAAAATACAAAAATTAAAAAATTAAAAAAAGGAGGAACACACGAATACAAACATACACACAAAAAAGAGAAAACAGAACAAACAAAATAACAAAAAACAAATAAAACATAAAAAACACAATATTTTTTTTAAACCACGAACAGGACAGCACAATATACAAATATAATTTTTTTTTTTGCATTTAATTTTTTTTTATATATAATTATTTATTAAAAAAAAACGTAAAGTAAATACAGAAACGCACGTACACACACATAAAAAAAGAGAGGGGGGGGGGCAAACAAAATAAAAGAATAGAGGGGGAAAGGGAACGAAAGAAAAAGGAAAAAAGTGGGAGGGGGGGTAGACAAAGAAAGTGAATAGAACCTTACAACAGCAGCTTCCAAGCAGAATGAACGAAAGGAACGGAAGAACCATCGTTCACAAGACGTTCTAAGTGCTGGGTAATGGATAAACCTTCCAAAAAATGAATATGGGACAAAGACTGAGGAGTGCAGAAAATCTTAGCCTTAGAGAACTGAAAACGATGATTGGAATTCCAACAATGTGAGGCAATAGAAGATTTGGAAAGTTCGTGCTTAGAAACATATCTCTCATGCTCTTTGAGCCTACATTTGAGAGCTCTTTGAGGCTCAAAGAGCATGAGAGATATGAGAGTCCCATAAAATGTTCGTCCGTGCTCTAATTTCCGTAAATATGCATCGATTTCTACGAAATTTATATATTTTACTTTTATCTACTGTACCATGTGCCCTATTGAAAGTGGTATTTGTAGCATTTATAGTTTTTCTATAGGAGCACTCAAAATATTCCCAATACATTGCATTCTATGGGAAGTTATTCTTTAAAGCGTATTGTTGCGAAATAATTACTTAATTTGCTCCCGTATTGCATGTGCCGCCGTGAAACTAGTTTTGCAGGCATAATAGCGGTCCTCCACTAATGGTAACGAACTTTCCTAGCCAGTTCTCCTTAAAAGTGGTCTTGGTAGCCGCCGCACTCGTGGATTTAAGAGGGGAAGCTATACCTATTCGAGTGTTGAATTTGGACAATAAACCCAAGACTGTAGAAAAAGGGGCCGTTATTGCGACGTGTGAACCAGTGGAATGGAAGCCAGTGGTTCTCTACGTTGGACTTAAAGAGCGGGTATTTGCAAGTCGAAATCCGACCTGAAGATAAAGAAAAGACAGCTTTTACCACCGGACAAGGACTCTGGCACTTTAAGGTAATGCCTTTCGGTCTTTGTAATGCCCCCGCTACTTTTGAAAGATTAATGGAGACTGTATTACGTGGACTTTCGTCTGAGGCCTGCTTAGTATATTTAGATGACATTATTATAGTGGGAAAAACGTTTGAAGAACATTTAAATAATATTCGTAAAGTGTTTCTTAGATTACAAAATGCTAACCTTAAACTAAACCCGAAGAAACGCAAATTTTTACGTAAGGAAGTTACTTATCTTGGCCACGTTATTTCTGCAGACGGAGTTAAGACTGATCCACAAAAAGTTAAAGCAGTTGTTGATTGGCCTCGTCCGGAAACGGTACATGAACTGCGAAGTTTTCTCGGACTGTGCACCTATTATCGGCGTTTTGTAAGGAATTTCTCAACAATAGAGAAACCTTTACATAAATTGACTGAAGCCAAGCAACTTTTAATTGGACAGAGGAATGCGAAAAATCGTTCATTAGTTTAAAGCAGGCGTTAACGACGTCTCCTATTTTGACATATCCCCGGACTGACAAAGACTTTATCTTGGATACAGATGCCAGTAATGAAGGGATAGGAGCCGTGCTTTCGCAGAGAACAGAAAACGGTGAAAGTGTCATAGCTTACTTCAGCAAGAGCTTGGGTAAGCCAGAGAGGAATTATTGTGTCACTCGTAAGGAATTACTGGCTATTGTTAAATCTATTGAGCATTTCCATCACTACCTCTATGGACGGAAATTTCTTCTCCGGACTGATCATGCTTCCTTGAGATGGCTTTTGAATTTTAAAGAACCTGAGGGTCAGATAGCTCGCTGGATCCAAAGGCTGCAGGAGTATGAGTTCGAAATCGAACATCGCAAAGGAACTTCGCACGGAAATGCAGACGCTCTCTCCAGACGACCTTGTAAAGAGGACTGTAAACACTGCGTGAACGCCGAGAAAAAGTACGGGACGGAGACGGATACTTTCGTGAAGGTTTTGACTGCAACGACTGTGGATCGGTGGGCTTCGAGTGAAGTCCAGAGAGCACAGTTAGAAGATTCCAATATTAGGCCAATTTTGGAGAAGAAACTAAATTCCGCGGATCGACCGTCTTGGCAAGAGATTGCGCGAGAGAGTCCCGCTACAAAGCGATACTGGGCTCTTTGGGATTCTTTACATCTTAAGGACGGTGTTTATATCGGAAATGGGAGAGCGATGACGGAAGATCAACCCGTTTGCAATTAATTCTCCCACGTAGCAGAATTCCGGAAGTTCTGCGGGAGATTCATGATAGTGCAAGTGGAGGACATTTTGGAGTGATGAAGACGTTAAATAAAACCAGGGAGCGATTTTATTGGGATCGACTTCGCGCCGATGTTGAAAAATGGTGTAGAGAATGCCACGATTGCGGTGCCCGGAAAGGACCGAAAATAAAAACCAAGGGTCGTTTGAAGCGCTATAACGTTGGCGCGCCTTTCGAAAGAGTGGCTTTAGATATCCTAGGACCCCTGCCTACAACATCGAAAGGCAATCGATATGTCTTAGTTCTGATGGATTACTTTACCAAATGGCCAGAAGCGATTGCCATCCCGAATCAGGAAGCTTCAACTGTAGCTGAAGAACTCGTTAGAAACTGGATCTCTTATTATGGAGTGCCTATGATGTTACATTCGGATCAAGGTACAAATTTTAATTCAGCGCTATTTTCGGAACTCTGCGAATATTTAGGAATCACGAAGACTCGAACAACACCGTTACATCCCGAGTATGATGGCATGGACGAGAGGCACAATCGAACAATTTTGAATCATCTTTCAATATTTGTTTCGAAGAATCAAACCGACTGGGATACATATTTGCCACTGTTCCTCCTGGCTTACAGAAGTGCTGTTCATGAGACGACCGGATATTCTCCATCAGAGATGTTGTTCGGCCGTCCTCTTCGATTACCCAGTGATATCGTTTTCGGACGACCATGTGATACGCCCTCCTCACGGAATGACTACATGATTAATTTAGAAGCACGATTAGAAAGAGTTCATTCGTTTGCCAGAGAGCGAATCAATTTGGCGAGTGACCGAATGAAGATTCGTTACGACGCCAAAGCAACGAATCACCAATTTAAGGAGGGTGATCAAGTTTGGCTGTATAACCCAAAACGAAGGAGAGGTCTGAGTCCTAAGTTGCAACAGAACTGGGAAGGACCTTATATAGTTGTCAAGAAATTGAAAGACGTTATCTACAGAGTCCGGAAGTCGCCCAATTCAAAACCGAGAGTCATCCACATTAATCGCTTAGCTCCATACGGTGCTACTGATCATAATGATGTGTGATTAGACTGACGGGTCGTCAGTTTTTTTAAAGAGGGGAGCAGTGTTGCGAAATAATTGCCTAATTTGCTCCTGTATTGCATGTGCCGCCGTGAAACTAGTTTTGCAGGCATAATAGCGGTACTCCACTAATGGTAACCCTGCAGTCTTGGCGACAAACTTGGCGATCATCTTGGCGGCTTAGCGACGGATTTGGCGACCTTGGCGACAAATGGTAGCTTCTAGAAAATTCATGTCTCGAGACCATATTTCAATTTGATAAGATTGTTCCAGAAATTTCTCGGCGATTCTGGTGACGTCATCATCTCTATAAAAGCGCTAGGATCTCTCTCCGGGGAGTTCAGTTGAGTGATAGACTTTGAAGCGCACGGTTGATTCTGTGAAATGCATAGTGTTATTGTTGTGCTTATTTATGAATTTTGTTAGCGCATTTTAAAGTTTCTTGTATTATTTTGAGCTATTGAGCTGCGAGCCGTGAATAAAGTGTTATTTTTGTTTACTGTGCTGATTGGACTGTTTCAAGATACACCCCCCTTGGCTATTTTCGTAATAGTATCATCCTACTATATAGTTACGCTGATCCCTGACTCAAGATAAAACTCATTACCACCATTACTGCAAAAAGATTACGAAATTAAGCACTGAAAAGCCTAATAATATCTACACCATTTGTACGATCCGCTTGAAATTTTCCATAAATATGTATAGAAATATAGAAAATAGTATGCGCTATTTTAAAAATCTGAAAATCCACCCGTTCCCTCATTTTTAAGCGATTTTTCGCTCTTTTCAGATCCATTTTATTTCCGAGAGTAAAAAAAGTTAATCATTTGCGTGACAAAAGTAGCTGTTGCAAGTGAGTATGACATCATATTGATGTCACAATTATCCGGATTTTTCCTGATTTATGAGTTTAATTTTATTTTCATAAATAAAATTATTTCTTCGGTATTGCGATATATTATAGTAGTGGACACTCTCCATAGCTGCTTGCTTAGGTCTTTGGTACCCAAACTAAGTTTCAATAATGTAAACATTGGAAATTTGGTAAAGTGCAGCGATCCTAACGGTAAAGGAATAAAACATTTCCCGCCCTGACTCTTAACCAGTTTTATGTTTTTAATTTTGCAACCTAGCATGTGAACGAGATTATAAACACCAGCACTCAATTTTAATATTTTGTTTCACATTTGCTAACGTGGCTGCCTTAGCAACAAATGAATAAAAAAAAGGGGGGGGGAGCTTCTCTCTTGAGATTATTAAAATACATGGAGTTCATATTTGTCAACGAAAAGTTTTCGTCTGCTACGGTGTATATTTACATTAGAAAATAACTTTGAATTGATTACTGAGTTTTTTGTGTAAAATGAATTTTAATTTTTAATATGAGTTTAACGGTAACTTGAAACTGTGTTAAAATTTATCGATGCATGAAATAAACGTATATACTGTTTGAGTGTGATCGCCATTATAAATTATCACTTTTTAACGCTTTCTAACAAGGTTGAAAAGTGTTTATGATTTCAGTTTGTCTGTCTGTCCGTTCGTCCGTGCTCTAGCTGTCATAAATATACATCGATTTCTATGACATTTATGTATGTTATTGTTATTTCTTTCTATTCTAAAAAAAAGTAAAGGCCGCTGGCTCTGTCGAAGCTTGTTGGCCCATCTCCTCCTAAACCGTGGAGATTTGAGTTTCGACTAAGGTGCCCACAGATTCGAAAAATTCCGAGGAACCTGCTAAGCTGAATTAAATTTCGAAAATCGAATTATTTTAGAAGATATTAATAAAAAACTAAAAAAAAAATAAACATAATGGTTGTCAGATTTGGCATAAAATCATTCATTCCTTTGCAACAAAGCGTTTCCAAGTATGTAGTATCACGTGAAATTGTGGAACATGAAGTAGAAATACACCCATTTTACGACAAAATTAAAACTATATGAAATAAGTAACTCAAAATGTGGGACACAAAGTTGACAATTTTCAAATAGTGAGTTCGCTTAGACAACAGGAGTTTAGAATTAGCGATTATTCGTTTTTCCAAAACAGAATAACTAATATCTTGAAAATGAAAAATAATTAAAATGCAGATTATTTTAAAGCCGGTTCGGTCCAGCTGGATTATTTGCTACCAGTAGAAATATTTGGCGGCGTTAACTATGCCATTATAGCAGTTATAGTACACTTTGGATATTTGCTAGCGCGACGAGATGGTATAATTCGTGGTGCTAAGTACGCCAATCTGCAAACGATTATGTAAATGAAAATATGGATAACGGTTTTCCGGTAACCTTAAATGAACAGTAATTATAGGTTGTGAGCATGTGTCAATCACCAAATAATGAAAAGTCGCCATTGGTGGCAAGCTATCCTATCTGTTCCGTAGCTTTTATTAACTTTACATGTACGCAAGTCGCCAAATAATGAAAAATCGCCGTGGGTGACAAATTCGCAAGATGTCCAATAGGTTTTACATTATTAAAAATACAGCTGAAACAGATGTTCTGATTTTATTACGCTTTAGCTCCTAATTAATATAACTTTTGAATGGCAACATTCAATATCATTGTGTTTCTGAGGAGTGCAAATAATTTTTCCAGCTATTATAAGCGGAGTCCTCACTCCAGGTGGAGAATAGCTCAGGACCCGTACAACACGGATTCTCATAACAAAATATCTTCCGTGTCATGAGGGGGAGGGGGTCTACTGTAGTGTGAAGTTTAAATTTTTATGTACCAATGAAGATGCAAGAACCAAGCAATGTGTAGCTCAGTAACATTCTATCTGATCCAATCTTCGGGTTTTGTCTGTTGAAATTATGTCTTTTTTACGAATAAGCCTTATTAGGGGCCGAATGCCTCATACAAAAAGCGAGCGTAGAAAGTCTGGGGGTCTTGGCACCTAGTGTAAAAAAAACAAGGATAATTAAGCATTCAGATCTTCATAAACAAAATCAACTGACGCCTGTTCAATTACAAGTAGGAATTAAGAGAAAGAATCCTTGGGATATTTCTTCTTTGAATGTATGTTTATCTTCTGAATTTGAGAAAGGAAACCCTTCAAGTTCATCAGATCCACAAGCTTCAAGTAAGTTGTATGTGAATTACATTCATATATGAAAGGAACGGGGGCGTACTGGTTGGCGCTTCGTAGGGTCATGACATCGTCAGTTTCGGGAGATGCGAGGCGGCTCCGGACTCTGGCATAGCCCCGGCCACCCGCTGCTAGTACTCGTAGTCGGGCCAAGCAAAAGGAGATCTTGCGGGATTACGAAGACATAATTTTTATTTGTTTTCACATAGTTTTACATCGCAAGTGAAGTCACGAAGAATCTATGCTCCGAGCTGCGTTTCAACTTATATAACCTCGGATCACGTGTTCTATACAGTATCACATGTGCTAAAAGAGATGTAAATATTGGTTTTTAAACTGCCCGGGACTGCTAGCCTTAGGAAATTCTTGCGAGGTGTGGTGCCAGAAGACCGTGGGAAACAGGGGAGATATATTACTTGCGTTTGAATTAAATTTAGATCCTGATACAAATCTTTTGTTAAAAACGAAAGTTACTACGCCCTGAAGAATTTTGAAGCAAGCAAATAGAAATTTTGAATTTTTAGAGGATGTTTAATTATATGTGTTATATATATATATATATATATATATATATATATATATATATATATATATATAATATATAATAGCTTACTTACGTGAAGTGAAATCCCAAGATAATCCAATGATAAAGTGAAGAAAATATAAAAAATAGATAGCACATGGTGCCAATTAACGAGCTTATTCCGGATAAGTGTTTAAATATAGCCTTTTAAGGCAATGAAAGAGTGGAAAAAATGAATATAGAGCGCCAAATTAGAACTGGTGTGCATTTAAGCCTAATCACATGTAATCAGAAATAGTCCGAAAATGGAATTAATATTGAAATGGTGTGCTCTATCATCAGGCGCCACCGCACACACATTTCAATTTAATCGAAAAAAACAATAATAGCTAGGTTTCTGCAAGTTACCTGACCAAAATTAGGGTCCTTTTGTAACTTGGGGGCGCGACCGTAGCTATTAGAAAAAAACAACGAGGAAGTGGACCGACACGAAGATCAAAGCTCAGTAATGGAGGCAGTATTAGTGCATGTTGCCATCAGAGAAGGCTTACGGCAATCAATAGACAAGTAATGCCATGGAGTGTGAATAAAAAATGATATATTAATAATACTTTGGAAGTATGGAAAGGTAAAGAATAAATAAATAAAAAAAGTAATAATTAAATGAATAAATAAAAAGAATAAAACTGGTAATAATTAAATGAATAAATAATAAAATAAATATTACACTAGTATATCTAGCCTATGTTTTACGTAGTACTAGCTGCAGTAGCTAAGAAGTACTTAGTTGAGGTTGTGGAAATGGAGAAAAACTGTAGCAATAATATTAACAATAATGATATTGATAATAATTATATTCATTTATTATTGCTATTTATGCTAATATAATTGTAAAATGTTTAGTTAGAACAGTACTCTGTTTGGCTTCATTGGTTACAGACTCACATAAAAAGGAAAAAGTACCAGTAATCAACCATTCTTAAGAATAGATTTTTTTTTTTTTTTAATTAAAATATATATAGATATATATTTTATGTTTTTTTTTTTTTTTTTTTTTTTTTTAATTTAGAAAGAACCAACAACCAACCCCATCCTCACCAACCAATATTCTGATTAGGACATACAGTTTTTTTGATTACATAGAGGATATAAAATGGAAGTTAGAAATTTACTGGGATAATTATATTTTATAGCATTTTTATATAGGTCAGTTAAGTTATTAGCCTTAAAACTATTGGTACATAGAGACTCTATTCTATACTTATGATTAGAGATAATATTTCTAAATACAGAAGTGTGCATACATGAATTGAAATGAGTGAAGGTATTAACCTGAAAATTAAAGTCATTTCTTTTATTATATATATTAAAGGATAGACTCTTATCGTCATTGATTCTAATTTGTAAGTCTAAAAAATTAATTATTCTATTATTATTAGGATTTTTTATTAGTTCTAGGGCTGAATGGTAGGCTATGGGTAGGTGGTCAGTATCACTATAAGTATTGTCAGTAGCTATTGTTATTATGTCATCTATGTACCTATATATTATAAGAGAAGGATTATTGTAATTTTTTTCATAATTATATAAATATAGGTCTGCTAAGTAACTGGAATTGGAACCACCTTGTGGAATTCCTATAACTTGCTTATATAATTTATTATTATGTAGAATGTAGTTATTATAGATTATGAACTTTAAAAGATTTTCGAAATACATAGTATCTATGTAAGAAGGCAGGGTTATATTATTATTACTATGTATAAATAGATTCAATATTATATTGTATAAGTCGTCTAGTGGTATACTATTGAATAAGTCTTTAAAATCATAAGTTGATATGTTAATTACATTGCATAGAGCATTAATCTTATTTTTTAGTTCATAGCTATTACCTATAGATACAGAAGTAGTGTTAGATTTTATGTACAGATCATGCATAGAAGTAAGTATTTTTAGTAATATTTTGCTTGCTACATTATTATAAGTGTTACATCCTATAGTAACAGTTCTGAATTTTAGTGGCGTTTTATGAAACTTTGGTATTAGCACTAAGTAGGGATATTTTAGATTGTCATGCTTGATTTTAAGTAACTTGTGGAAAGCTAAGATCTTTTTGTTAAATGTTATCTCAGAGATAGATGTTAGACTGAAATTTGGATTATTGTTAATGGATGAAGCTAAGAGATTGTGATATAACTGCTTACATATTATAGCGTAGTTATTGCTAGACTTATCAACATAAGTAATGATAAAGTTATTCTGTAGCTCTGTTATTTGATTGCTTAGTTTTATATTTTTAGTATATCTAAATTTACAAAGTAGTTGTTTTTTAAGGTCAGCAATAATATTAAATTTCCATTCATTAAAGAAGGCGGAAGGTTTGCTGTTTTTATTGAAGTGTTATATATATATACATCTATATTATAAATAAAAGTATCTATTATATCATCTATACAGTATTTAGTGGGTAACCTAAACTTAGTACCTCTTTTCATGATCCGTTGAAGTTTAAGATCTTTGATAATAGAAAGATCTCCGGTAACTATATGCCCAAAATCAGAATTAACATAAGAATTGTATTGACCACTGGTACAAAGACAGGGTACCTCATCATCGGGTACAAAGTTCCTACAGAAAGAGTTATAATTAAATATCTTTCTACCCATAGGTATAGGGTATTTGAAAGATTTTTTTAGGCTGAGATGCGGTAAAGGGAAAGAGTCAGAGTGAGATGATAAAAGTTTATTGAAGTTAATCATATTGAAAACAGGATTGGAGAAATTAATTACAATATATATATATATTAATGTGTTTAAAAGCTTTAATTAATATATGTTATTATTAAAAATATGGTCAGTTTATTTCTCTAAAGCATTGAATTATATATTTTAAGCACTACTATATACTATGCCCCCTTCCCAAGGGCGAATCTAGAAATATTTTTCAGGAAGGGTGCAAAACTTAAATACCAATTCAGAATTGCATGAACTATGCAATTTTATTTGAAGTGTATTTTATCTAGTGTAAATATTTCTCTCTCGGGGAGCTCGCGGCCCCTGTACCCTCGCCCTAAAGCCACCCTTGCCCCCCCCCCCCACTTATAAAAAAGAATTGAAACTATTTTGAGTACAAATTTTGAATAACCACATCCTGCGTAAATAAAAATAATTTAAAAATAAGGCACATATTTCAAAAACTGAGTCACTTGTCCTGTCTCAGAAATTTTAAAATACTACTTTAAAGTTTATTTATTAACAGCATTTTAATGATACATATATATCAGTAAATGTCCTTAGATATGGATGCTCGTAATGGCTTGGAGTGCACTTTTAATCATGGCTGCGGACCCAAAGTCATAACTTTTTGAGTTGAAGCTGGAGTAAAAGTCGGATTTTTGACCCGATATTCTGATTCTATGAAACTTTGTACAACAATATTGTATTTTAAATTATATTAACTGTCTGAGTACTCTATGAATTAATCTAAATTTTCTCCTAATTGGTCTTTTAAACACTATGAGTACTTTTAAATGCGCTCTTGCTTTTAAACCATTGATAAGTAACATGTTGTTCACCCCATTATATGTCATTCCCGCTAAATTACAGGCCAGGATATACATTTTGAACATATATTCTTTCGTTGCAATTTCGATTTTTTTTGGTATATTTATCAAATACGATTTTGCAATTGGAGTGAGGACGAAAGGTATGTCTTTATAAACTTTCAAATTGCATTAATGCAAATTTAAATTAAACACAGATTTAATGTAATTTTATGTAAATTAACAGTATTTTAATTCACGAGTCAAAAGCTTTTGTGTCAAAAATGGAAAATAAAATTTCCCATTGTATTACTTTTATTCATAGAGCTACAAAATTTATGTCTTAATTGATATTTTTTAAAGAGATTTACAACTCGGGCGATAAGAAATTTCGGATTTTGTTTACTACGGAAACTTTTCAAAATGTATATTTAATTGTGTAATAATTTGGCATGACAAAATATTTATAAAATTATTTACAGTTCATCATCTCTGGAATTCAAAATATGTATAAAGATATGAATATTTAAGTGCTTTAACTAAAAATTTTCATTAGAAATATTTTAAACTGATCGCGTTTTATTTATTTATAAGTACGTGTGTAATGCAATTTATAAAATAAGTATCGTATGTTTTTAAAATTATTTTATCACAGTAATCCTTACTTGAACTCTTATAACTGTTGAGAAAGTAAAAATATATTTTTATAACTAAGTGGTTCATTAGATAATTTAACTTTTAACTTCTTCCGAATAAAATAAAAAATTTAGTACTTTTCTGTTTTTTAGATGTCCAATTTGAATAAATTCTAAATGTACTTTTTATTTATAAATCGATTCAATCGAACACAATATGCACGATTTAATCTTTAATTTTATAAAAATTTCGCAGTAAAATTTGTTCTTATTGTTTTTTTGTAATTTAAGAATTAGTCAAATACATAGTTTGTTTATTTGGTAACATACTTTATACATGTACAACAAGTGAAAAATCGCACTATATAGAGAAATCTAACTGGATTAACCGGCCCACATTAGCTAAGAGTTCATAGCTATGCACAACAAGAAGATTAACAGCAGCTAGGGAATTAGAATTTATTACATTTTGCTTGGGGTAAAAGAAGAAAAAAATTAATTTTAAAAAATTAAATAATAATAATAACCAGCCCCTCTGATAGACCAAAGCCCTCTCCAGTCCAGTATGAAGATGGCTGTGGATAGATCTGAAAACGGAATATAAGTTAAAGGATACTGACTAATCTTGACTGATAATTTAATTTTTATATCGCTGTGGAATAAATAACTAACTATTGTGAATTTTAATTAAGTTATTTTACTGCAAAGTAAATAAAAATTATGGTATACAGCGTCTATATCGTCTTTCCGAAAATTTCACTTTTATCCTGTATAATAAGTAAATACAATAAAAGTTTTATATTAGCGTGTAGATTTGTATGTTATATACATTGGTGTATCGTAAGCCACCGCAACTTCCCTTATTTTGAATCTTTATACAAATCGCTATTGAATCCATGGATGGCACCAGCATTAATATAAACTGTTAAAATAAACTAATAGTGTTTGTTCTAAAATGATTTTTGAGTTACAGAATTATATGGATCAGAACTCAACTCTTTAATTTTTAAACAGATTAATATGATGTTTGTTATTCGCCTTATTAATTAAACTCTTTTTTGTTAATGTTGAAATTTTAAAAGTGACACTTTCACTATGAATTATTAGTAAATGAGGTTGCTTTATAAAATTATTCATCACGTTATGTAAACCTCGTTTCAAAACTATCTTGGAGTATTATAAAAAAGTGAATTTTTATCAAGGTTAGTTTTGCTAAAAATAATTATTTTTGTTGTGTCTTGGCAAATTATAAGCTGTCCGATTATATTTTGCTGACGATATTTTTTATTTTATTTTATTTTAGATTTTAAAAGAAAGTGGTTAATTTTCTTCATGAGTGCTTGACTTTTAAAAAAATTTAATAGAGCATATATTTACGTTCTCTTTCGGAGATTTTTTTTATAATTTATTATTATTATTATTATTATTATTATTATTACATTATTATTATTAACTAAAGCTTCCAGGGGTACACTTCACAACAATTCTTTTAAAAATTGAGATACTGTGTCATCTTGCAGCTTTCAATAAATACTATCACCACATGAATTATTATTGAAGTAGAATCATTTTAAAGCTCTAGAAACAAGCGATAAAGTTTCGGTATGCCACTTTACTGCGCGCCTTCAAAATCGTTTTTCTCAAAAGAAAATTTTTGTTGTAAAGTAGTTCTACCTATAAACATTTCACAATTGCATTTTTCTCACTTTATTGTGTTTTAAAATATTAATATTACATAAATTAACAATTCCATTAATATTTTTACAGCAAAACATGTTGGCTACTTTCGAACCAAGCACCTTCCGTCTCCCAGTTCAAAGCGCTAGCGCTATGCCACTGGTGGGGCGGGATTCAATATGTAAGGGAAAACACCTTTATTCGAGCTGAACTTTTTTCAAGGAACTTCATTCATATGAAATATTTTAAGCGTTAACCTGAAGAACTCTCAAAAGTAGCTTTCGAGATTATATAGAAACGTGCAAGGCCGTAACCCGGGAGAGGATCATGTGGGTTTAACCCCCCCCCCTCCCCTCCAAAATTTCACTAAATGCATTATCAGTTCATTTGCGTTGATTCTAGAGATCAGTTAATTTAATTTTAGCACTACAGATCCCTCCACCCACCGAAATTTTTTGCTTGCTGAGGCCTTGGGGAAATATTTGTGTTATGTAAAAGGATTTTGAGATACTTTAATTAGGGTCAGTTTAAATAATTATCTATCAGGAAAGATTGTGCAGTGGTTTTTAAAATATCCGGTACCTGGGTATCCGATTATGTATGTCGATCCGATTCCTGGAAATATTTCACAATACAAAACATTATATTGTCCTCCATCTCCTCTAAACTTACCTGGGTGCCCGATTATGTATGTCGATCCGATTCCTGGAAATATTTCTTAATACAAAACATTATATTGTCCTCCATCTCCTCTAAACTTATCTGGATCCGGGATATTTTAGTTTAGTAAAGAATTTATTATGAACAAATCACTTTTTAAAGTAAAATATTTTTAAGTGGTGCAAATAGTAGCAAATTTTCATATCATACTTTGACAAAAATGTCATCCAAGAGGGAGGTCAAAGCCCTCTCTTGGATACGCCACTCAGCATATGTACATGTATATTTGTGCCCCCCCCCCGTCGGGGAGTGGTGACCCTCCGTCGGGGAAAGTCTAGCGCCACCACTGATAATTTTTAATATACGAAACCAACAACATAAAAATTTTTTACTCGAATACTTTTTTTGGAGGGTGTATACCAGTATTCCCATACTTTGAATCTTGACTGACTTTGATACTTAAAAATAAACTGTAATAGCTTTTATATCAATTGTGTATTCTTATTTCTAATAAATTAATGGAAGTATTTCATTCATTTATAAATATTTATTTAAACCAGGAGTATGAAAGGAACATCATGTTGAAATATTGCAATTTATTCAAAATTTAACTCTTGGAATAATATTTGTATTTTTCAGAAGACATTGCTTTTTACATTGGATCATTTTGTGATAATTTTTCATATTCAGGTCAATTTCATCTATAAAGCATGGTTCTTCATCAAAAGTGATTAATCATTAACAAAACTGAAATGGAAAATTGGCTCATAGTCGGATACTTTATTGAATGTCTGTACACGCTACGCAAACAATGACAACAAACGATTTCAGAGATCGAATTTCATTGTTTCTCTGAGTAGATGGCGATTTTAGTTCGTTTATGTTTCTTATTTCTTCAGTTTTTTCCACGAAGGTAAATGTATAGGTGGGGACACTTCTCTTAGAAAGTTGGACAACGCTGCTGTTGCAAACAGATGGCGCTACGCACACTGGGTAACTGCGCATCTCCTGCTTCTGCGCATCCAGGTTGTTTATTTTTCCATCGAGGCGAAGCAGGGCCGTCGTTATTAGCAACCGGGCCTGCTTATTCGTTGCCACCGGAAAAAATGGGTGAATCATTGAGGCCTAATGTTTGCATTTGCGCTGTTCTATTGTATGCGATTTGGTATTATAAACGTTATTTTATTTTATAATTAAAAAACAATTTGGTTATAGTTTTGTCATAGTGATTTAATAACATGGTGATTTAGATGTAGGTAATGATTTTTTGAAGATTGCGCCTTTATTTATGGAAATAAATCAACAAAGAATTCGAACTTTCAGTTCTGAATGTAACGGTAAGTGTACACCTGTATAACTCATTTAGAAATTCTACAAATTTATAGGATATAAACCATGTTTTATGAATTAATATTCATGTGTTATTTATAAATTATTTTAATCTGAAATCGTTTAACTTGGGTAGTTTATTATTCTAGTAAATAAGCGTGCGTTGTAATACTAGTTAGACATTCTTATCTGTTTTAAATCTTTCAGTTGAAAATGTCATTTACCATTTATTATAAATGCAACTAAATGTGTGATATTGGTTTCAGTGCAGAAGTACTGTAAAATATGTTATTAATTTTTGCACATGTTTATGTAGAAACTTAAATTGAAGTTAATATTTTGTATAAGCGTTCATCATACTCAAATTCAAAGTTCCATTTAATGTTAGAAGTAATGGCTATAATAAGGTACATTAGGTAATGGCTATAATAAAAAATAATTAATTCAGGGATCGTTTATTTTTAGTGACCACTTGAAGTGATTAGAGCAACTTGTGAAAAGGAATCCTGAAATTTTTCGAGTCCTAGAGCTGTTACTATATCTTAATTTGTATTCAAAGGCCGTGCAGAAGGTTTTTTTTTTTTTTTTTTAAAGCTACAACCCTAATATACAGCAATGCAGGGACGAAAACATTTTTTTTCAATCACCAGTTAATAATCACTTAAAAAAAAGAGGTTGAATATTAGTGGTATTTCCTACTATGTTTTTCTAAAATTTATTATTTTTCTTTGGAGAAAAAAAATATATGGAACTAAATCTGAAAATTATAAATCGTTTTCATTTCGAATGGTAAAATTTTCGATAAATAAACTCATTTGAACTAACCAAAATAAAAACAGTTAATAAACGTGTTCGATCATACACTGTTACGTGATTCTTAATCCTTTTGATATATCTTATCTCCCCTTTAAGTTCGTACTACTATTTATGGGACACCCTTTATTGTGTAATTTATTCTAAATGTTTCTCGTTAAATTAGTTTACATTATTTTTCATTTAAATACCAAGGACAAGCAGTGCACGGGTTGTACTTATAATTATAGCAAACATTCTTCTGATACCTACGCCTTACAAAAGATTAAAAATTAAATAGTATAGCAATACTTAAATTTTTTATACGTGAATTGTAAATATCAAATATTTTAAATTCTATTTCATCTCCTTGTCATATATTCTGTTAATATATTAATTGAACAATATTTAATAAATGAAAATTTAATAACTATTAGTTAAAATTATTTTAAAAGTAATAATGGTTGTAACTGCTTTGAAAATGTGAAACTTAAACATTCAGTATAAAGATATGCATAAAAATGCCTGTATCATTTGTGTATTCGTTTACTTTAATGTATACTAAAAGTCAGCTTAATTTGTTCATGTATATTAAAAATCAAGCTAAAATAATGAATCACGAGAGTTAGTACTACTTTGTTTTTCCTTCAAATTACATGTATCTATTTACTTTAATGTCCACGTGTATGTATAATAGTAAAGAAACTGTCAATGAGTTCGTACTTGAATTAGTAACACACAGTCTTGACTTAAAACTACATTAAATAACGTTTCAAAGCATCGAAAAGCTTAAAAATTGCTTGATGTATACGTGAAGACGTGAGGATCCGTAGGCCTCTTTGGATGACTCATCGAAATACACGCGCAGGCCCGTTACAAATAGCGAAGGCCCCGGGCGAAGTAAATGGAGATCGTTGACTTAGCGGAACTTAAAAAAAATATGAAATACATAGACTTCTGACGTGATATATAATAATTTCTGGCTTCAGGTGTGTTTTAATTACCTAATTGTCTTAGAATACTATTTCGTAATTAATATAGGCAATAATTTCGAAGCGAAGTAATATTATGTATGTAATGTCGTGTCGTGTTATTATTTTGCCCAAAAGCTGGATTTTAAGAAATAGTAGTAAATTTAGAAGAATGTTGTATGTGTGAATGCAATATTTAAAAAGTGTTTATTTATAATGACGATCCCACTCAAACAAGCAGTATTTACATTTATTTCATGCAGTGACAAATTTTAACACAGCTTTAAATTGCCGCTAAAAAACTCATGTTAAAATGTTAAATTCATGTTAAATTTAAGAACTCGCACCATTTTCTAATGTAAATATATACCGCGGCAGACGAAAACTTCTTTTCTGTGAGCCACGATATATACACACTCGTTCACAAATATAAACTCAATATTTTAATAATCTTAAGATAGAACACTTTTTTAAATCTTTTTTTTATTCATTTGTTCTAAGGCAATCATGTAAGCAAAAGCGAAAGAAATATTTTAAATGTAGTGCTCGCGTTCATAATCTCGTTCACATGCTAGGTCGGAAAATTAAAAACAAGTAAAATTAGTTATCAGCAATTAAATTAGTCAATCAGCAATTAAATTAGTCAATCAGCAAGGTGAAATGCTTTATTCTTTTGCCGCTAGGATCGCTGCACGCCACTAGATTTCCAATGTTTACATAATTGAAACTTATTTGGGGTACCAAAAGTTTAACATTTCAGCTATGGAGAGTGTCCACTCCTATAGTATATCTCCGTGGTTTTTTCTGAAAGAAATAAACTAAGCGGAAACTTTCAGGGGGAAAAAAAAGTACAAATCTTTAAATTTGGGGACAATCGACTTAAAATGGGACTGTATTTGGGGACTGTCCTCGAATTTCGAGGACGTATGGTCACCTTATTTTAAGAGTACGGAAACAGAATAATACTTCGTACAAAACCAGCAGAGGAAAACAAAGGTTTAAGAACACTGCCATAGAAAAACGCAATAATAGACCCTACGTGCATTCGATACCAACCAACAGGAGAAAACTCTAATTTAGGAAC
>JAWZYV010019077.1:0-26825 GCA_038373885.1 Cheiracanthium punctorium
CAAACAATTTCTTTAAATCAACCAAATTATTTGGTTGATAACTGATGTCATGCAACAATTTTTATGTTTGTTTGTTGAGGTAACAAAATTATTTTGTTGATTTTACTGTATTATTTTGCTGAACCAGCCAAACAGTTGGTTGAAGGTTTCAGAGGTAAGTCTAATTAATTCAATTATTTATTCATAAAAATTTACATTTTAATTTTATTAGTTTTATATGTATACAAATTTAATTTGAAAAATTCAGTTTTTTTTTCTGTTCTTCATAAAACATTTAGGCAGTCAGAAACGCTTTTGTGTTCTTGATAAAATAATATATATATATATATATATATATATATATATATATATTCTCTGTTATTATAACGAATTATGCAATTTCCTTGGCTTAATTTTACGCAAGAATGCAGTTTACTAATAATAAAATTGTTAAACTTACTTACTTCTTTATGTTATTTTTTAACGGAGTTGCTTCGCTTTTATTGTATGCTTAGAATATACTTCATATTTGCAATTTATTTTGGCGTACAGTATCAGATTAAATACTACAATCTGCTCGATTATCAACTGGCATTCAAATAACTATTTTTTGAGTCTGCTTTTACCTCTATCTGCTGTTTATAGTCTCGAAAAAGGTGTTTACTGTCCCAAACTGGAAGCTTGATTAACTCGCATGTTGACGCAAGAGAATGGTAACTTATATATCTTCCATTAAAAATTTTCAGTATGGGTACATACAGGTTTTGTTTTATCACGGCCGCAAAAGTGATTCTGATTGCTTTACCAAGTTCTTTTTGACACGCATAACCAAAAACTGACTTTGAGTTGCTGTAACTAAATCTGTAGATACATATAAAACCTGTAAAATGAAAATGCAAAGTTTAATGAATAAATCAACTAAGTATAATTTCCTCTGAAAATTTTAGCAAACTCAGGAAAAATCCAGCTAATTAGTTTTGTATTTGATATTATCAACGTATTAACAAACGTTAGTGCAACTGGTCTTGTCGTGTAATCAAAAAAAAGAAAAAAATCTTCTCTGGTTTGTACTGTCCTGCGCACGTCCTTGACGTACGCGTAAATTGACTACTGAACAATTTCAAATATGATTGATTCTGAGATTCAACAAAACGTTTTGTTAACTCAAAAATACATTTTGTTAAATAAATTTCGTTGAATCAAACAAGCTTTGGTTAAATCAACAAAACGAAGTTAGCATAATTTTAATAAAAGAAGCCTCGTTAAATTCAACAAAATACTTTTTAGCGTGTATAGCTACAGTAGAAAACGAAATTAATTTAATCATTCAAATTTTAACACTTATTAATATATTAGTTTTAAGGGATAAAGTTTAAAGTGATTTATCGGTACATAATTTAACTAATTATTTTCCGTTATAAATTATATTTATAATGAGCTTTAGGATCAGTTCTGCAAGGTGTGCATTAAACACGTGTGGTCGAAATCTATTTAATGTTTTACTTCACTGACTATTGAGTACTTTTGTACTGCGTTACTGGAAACTTAAATTATATTTCTTAAATTTTATAATTCTATTCTTTTACTATACCTGTTATAATATTTTTTAAATTATTTCGTTAAAGTATCGTCATACATGTTGTCCCAAAAACGTGTTAACATGCTTTAATTCTTCATCTACCAAAGATAAGTGGGAGATGCAAACTGAAAAAAATGTTCGATATAAGTGAGGGAAAAAGACTATGTTTAAGAAAAAATTCCTACCTTTAATTTTAGAAAATTACACTTTTTAAATTTGTATTAAAAGTTTGTATACAGCCCTCTTACAAAAAAATTACCATTCGTAAAACGTGCCCTATACGCTAATGAACAGAAGTACAAAATTTCAGCCTTTCATCGTAAAATATCTGAGAGATATATTTAAATACACGAATTTGAATGTAAACGTTTCTTGCTAGAGTGCAAAAGAATATTTTCTTTTGTAATTTCTGTGCGATCCCTGAAACGCGATCTTCCGAAGTGATTTTTCTTCTCTTCCAGAGCCATCGAAAAGTGGTTTAAGTCACTATACATTTATAGTCATATCTCTGGCAGTTTTTAAGATGCAGTTCTCAAATTTTGCCCATTACCTCATTAGTGTATGCGGCACACTTTACTAACTGAAATTCATTTTGTACGGGTGTCGTATACGAATTTAAAAAGTGCAACTTTTTGAAAATTAACTAGAGCAATTTTTTTAAACTTAATCTCCTTTCCGACCTTACTTTGAACATATTTTTTCAATTTGCATTGCCTACTTATCTCTAATAGGCAAAAAATTAAATCGTGTAACACCTTTTTTGGGGCACCCTGTATATTTCACTATTCTGACGCACAGGATCTCATTGTTGAACTTATGGAAAAAAGATCACCACAGAAAAACTTACATCTTGTGAAATTTTGACATAATAAAAGTTTTACTTCCGTAATATATTTATGATTTTTTTTGCTCTACTGAATAGGGGTTCCAAAATAATAACTACACACAATCGTCCAAATGTCTAGAGAACCCGCACTGATCAGCTCCCTCATCCATATTTAAAGATAAATGCCATTTTACTGTGCGATATTCTGTAAATTAATAACTAATACGAGAATCTAGACTGGCAGTAAATCTTTAAACGTTTATTATTGGTTAGGCGTCTTCAATTTGATGGATTTGAATTGCAACATACATAATACTTTTATTTCGTTTACGAAAAGCAAAAAGAAAACCCCGCAACTCATCAACCTCCATTTCATGTCCTTCAAGTGTCATTTAAGGACATCTGAGTAATTAAAGACCACGTGCAAGGATTAATGCAGCATTATACATTACCTCTTCATTCGCATTTGTGACAAAACAAAAACTTGCTTTCTTTCCTTCGTCCCTTAAAAAAATATTATACACATTTTATTTTTTCTACAACCTTTTTGAATTCGAACTGAAGATAGACGCAATTCTATTGTTTACTTTTGTGAAAATGACAAATCATTTTCCATGCTGTCATGCGAAATCGTTTCTAGGCCAACATTTTAAGATGAAAATGCAGTTTGAGGTTACGCAAACAACCTTCATGTTTTATGTATTACAAAATTACATGGAGAGATAACCGTTCCCGAATGCATTTTTTTGGCTGATAAAAACCGGCGAGATCTTTGGAGTCCTTTTAAATGTTTTATCACTGCTTACTGCTCTATGGCTCAGTGTGGATGCACTGTAACAATCTGAAAGAAAAGTATTTACTAATTTCATGCTTTGGTGTTATATTTTTATTAAAATGTTTAGGAATTAATAAATTGCTGCAGAAATGCAGAAAATTCTGCTTAATTCTGGGGTTCGTCGTTCTAAAGTCCAGTGTATGTAGAAAATTCTTGTAAAAAGTCCACTTGTCAGGATGGAACACAAATTTTATTGCTTCTAGAACTGCTGTACAAAATTCACAGTCACTAACGGCCAGTAACTTGCTTATAACAGTCTACTTAAGACAGAAGCTTTCACAGATGCTGTGTTTCACACACAACAAAATAATTCCACAGGCTAAAGTTCAATGAAAATTCACGAGGGAAATCATAAGCAGTCCCTCAGAAATGAAGAGTTCACACATAGCACTCAGAAACAAGCTTCTCAAAATAAGCAAAATGTTGCTTGTATAAGCGTCAATACACAGCCTCAGGCTCTCAACAGAAGGAACGTCTGTTTCTCACAGCAGTCAAAATCAGACTAATTCGAATTCGGCTGCCATGCGCTTCTTATATAGATTGACCGGAGTCTTGACGACATGGATATACAGTGGATGTTCAAAATCTTGTAATTTGAAAGTTTAAAGAAGATGCTTTGTTCTCCCCGTGGCATGTGGACAGATATTAACGTGCAAGAGGATCATACCTTTGAACAGTAAGCCACTCCTGGGGTTTTGAATGATCCAAAGCAATCAAAAACTCAGTATTTGAGCTCAGGACAACTACTGAGAAATATTGTTTGTGTTTTCCAGTGTGCATCAGCATTCAGAAATCTGCATTTACATATTTGAACAGACGGGCGGCGGAGGTGTGCGATGAACAAAACCTTCTTATATGGTATGATAAGTGCCTAAATACTTGGGGTGATTATGAGGCTGATGTATGTACATACGCAGATGAAAATTTAGTACATAATTCTGCAGTGGTTATTTTTTATTTATCAGACCAATACCGCATTCCTAACTTATTATCAAATTCTGAATAACTTCAATTCACGTTTTTCTGTCATCTCAACACTTAAAAATTGTCCTGCAGGTCTTTCTTGAAAAACAAAAAACAAAAACAAATTACACACACACAAGAAAGAAAGAATTCATAAGTTTTTCAAAGCAAACAGTTTTATTAAATTAAAATGAATTCATGCACAATAAGGTACCAACAATATGGCCTGCATATGCATGCTTTAATCCAAGCAAAGTGATATTATAACAGTCTGCATGTTATAGAGCGAACCAATCAATAGCATTGACATGCAGATTATCAAAGAGTGCTTGGATGTCACTACCTGAATATATTATAGAGCACTAATTTGTAATCATGTATTCCTGATAACACAATATTAGCAGTTGTCAATAAGTTTGAATAATACCAAAGCAAATACAAAATTCTGAACGCCGTTCAAATTTTTTATGAGTTTGGGTTATTTTATTAATAAAATGTGGGGAGTTTTCTTTAACTAAGGATTTATAAGTAGAATATCCCCTTCATTTTATTCATTATTTAATATCCTTTTTATAATAAAATTTTAAAACGCATTTAAAATAAATCTGTGTTCTTGTATGTGTTAAATTGTTTTCTTTCTTTATACTGCAAGTGATGTTTCGAACTTGAATAAATAGCGGAGGAAAGTTTTTATACATTTTATGTATTTTAACCTTTTCATTTCAAATGATGATCAAAGAGATCCACCGAGATTGAATTTCAGTGTCATGAAAAAAATCCCTTTGGCACAGCTCTAGGCCAGTGGTTCCCAACTCACCCTAACCCGCGGACCACATTTTGAAAAAAATTCACGAAATGTAATGATATATTAAAAAATTCAAAACTCAGAGAGAAAGTTATTTCCACTCACTCAGAGATGCTAATAAAAGTTAATCAACCCTGTTTACATAGACTAAATAGCTGAAGACAAAAGCCTGGCTGAGATGCTACAATAATATATTGAATTATATTTAATATTGTGCCTGCCCATATTTTTTTCCCTACTTTGCAAGGATTATGAAACACTTTTCTTTTTCTTTTCTTAAAATGACAATTCTCGTAAAATGACCGCAACCAATTAAGCTTTTTGTCTTTTTTCCTCAAGAAATAGTGAAAACATAATTTTTTTAAACACTCTCTTGTTTCGCGGATCACTTAGAACTTGTTCACGGACCACCAGTTAGGAGCCACTGCTCTAGCCCTTTATTTCGTTACTTTTTATTTCTGAACTTTCTAACAACTACTAAGAGGATTAAAATAAGATTGTAAATTGCTAACCCATTTATGCCTAGAGTCCCTTTCTTGGGACGGCTATCAGTCGCTTATCATTTCGCTATCAGTCGAAGACGGTATTTACTTTTCCTAGCCTTTATTCACGAGTGTTGAACCTAACTCCACAAAATATTTTAACATGACCAAGTAGGATGTTGACCTTTCAATTTTTTATAGATGAGGATTTTAACCCTTCTAGGCGCAACCCCTTCCCAATGCTGAGAAATGGGCAGCAGTTGCCATCGTTCGACTTAACTACCAGCAAGATGGCGGACGATCGAAACGTTCATGCGCGTGCCACAGACCTAGAGACCCTTTTTTTGACGACAGCTGGCTGTGCGGCACAGCCAGCTGTCGTCAAACTTTTACTTTTGTACTACTGTCAAACTACTGTCTACTGTCTGTTTTGTACTACTGTCTGTTTTACTTTTGTCAAACTTTTACTTTTGTAGCTGTACGTTTTAGCACGTCATTTCCCGTAAACAAATTGTCGTCAAAAAAAGGGTCTCTAGGTCTGTGGCACGCGATGAACGTTTCGATCGTCCGCCATCTTGCTGGTAGTTAAGTCGAGCGATGACAACGGCTGCCCTTTTTTCAGCATTGGGCAATCTATCCAGCTGTTCTCGTATTCTTTCATTTTTCAGCAGATGTCAGTGCTGTTAAAAATAATCGTGACCATTTTTTTACGGGAAATGACGTGCTAAAAAGTAAAGGATTCTCGTGTAGCTCTGTCACCCGCAACTATTTTTATAGAAATCAAATCTATTCATCGTGCCTGGCAACAGTCAAAATGTCAGAGTTTGGTGTTCCCAGAGTGGGAACACTGCGCGTTAAAGGGTTAAAAGATACCACCCCTTGCTCAAGAAGTTGACATCGGAAAATTATCTATTATTGCTGGTATTAGCAAAAGCCGACGAAAGTCACAAAAATATATGGGCACGAGTATCTAGGTCGGAAATATATATATAAGTCATATAACCCATAGTTGGCCTCTTTTAAACATAAATGATAGGCATCTGGTTAAGATATTCATTTTCAGCATGTGCGGCCAACAGCCTGTCAATCTCTTGGTGTCTGGCCACTAAACTCCGCCTCTGTCTACGTTACAGCAAATGAGGGTTTTGTTATTAATTTCTGGCCAAATTGGTTATTAGAGGGTGGTGTTATCCTCTAGTGGGATGTTGCTAAACTACGCATTGAGAAATTCCTGAACTTGGTGCGGTACTGACTCTTCTCGCACCTTACTTTAACATACTCATGTAATCCGGAGGTATTAAATATGCTCTTGTACATATTTGTACATAATTTGTTACTGTAAATAAAATACTCAGGATGGACATTCTCTATATTTCTGTACGTCAACCACTCCACGCATGACATATATATATATATATTTATATATACGTATATATATATATATGTAATAATAAAATAGTCTTTGACAATTTAATCTAATTTAATTTTAAGCCATCTGAAAAAACATCTTTGTGAAACAGAGTACTTTCACTGTAGGGTTTGTTTCACGGCCAGAGAAACTTACTTTCAGAGAATATTTTTCTTTCAGAGAATACATTTGACAGTATTTAAGAATCAAAAGTGCGAATTAAGCTAAATCTACAGGCGCTTGCGGTTTCCGGTGGCCAAACCTAAAAACTTGGGAGAAGTAAGTAAATGACATCACTTTAAAAAGCCAATTAGAGAAAGGGTAACGCCCGTTCCACCTTGGGGGGGACAAGTTAGGAAACTAGGGGTATGTAGGTCAGGAGGAGCGAGAAATTTGCGGGGACTTTCGCTAATGTAACTGCCTAGAAAACACGTAACAAGTGCTTCGGTAGGTCGCCGGTCCTTCTCCAACGAAGTATGAGAAATAATAAACATCCAGTTTAACCTCAACCACCCTCGACGGCTGCCATTCTCTTGGAAAAGAAGTCTGGGCAAAGAGGTGCCCCGAAATTCTTTACACACACACACACACACACACACACACACACACACACAGACAGACATATATTCTATAACAATACAAATTAAAGACCCATGAAAATCCCATATTTCTGGAATTACGCAGTTTAATTCAGTTGGAACAAAGAAATCCGCGTTCAAAAACTGCAATGAATACACGGTCCCTTGCAACTCCTTTGTAATTTTGTAGACGGTCCCGGCAGCAAGCCACATAGGCGTCTTAAAAGTCATAACAAACCCTGGAAATAGCGCTGCCCAGTTTTAGCTCTTGGCGAATAAGTGCAATCCTTTGTGGTCATGTGACACGACGTCCAAAGTTTTTATAAGGACCTGCAACAGATCAGGAGCAGATTTCCCCGTGACGCAGCTGCTAAGATAAGATGTACTCAGTCGTCCAATAAAATTATGTAATCGCAGTTGGAGTCCGTGTCATTTCTCCCATCCACCGGCTCGGCCCATATCTATGGCGCGGCCTTCCGGGGTTGGGGGGGGGGGCTCTAAGCCAAAGTCCTTACCTTACCCAGTCGTACCGCCTCCTCCTGCTCTGCCCGTCAACGCCTGGCCTAGTACTCCACGCCGAGAATACGCCTCAACAGCCATGCCACCCCTCCGGTTCCAAGACACAACTTTCCCGTAGCCCCCTAATCTTACATATATATATATATATTTCCTGCTGACTTTCACTAAAATAATTCTATCTATGTAACAGCCAGCATAAAAAGGAACAAACATCCAGGGGTAGCAAAAAAAAAAAAAAAAAAAAGAAATGGAATGACCGTGACTGGCTGCAAAAATAATTTAAGCATTCAGAGCACCTAGACTTTGATATTAAATAGGAGCGATTCCCGTTCAATTGTTTCCCTACGGTGAAAACTCAAGAGACAACGCCTAAAGAGACACAGAAAATGAAAATCGTTCCGTAAGCATTACGAAACCAAGCGTCACACATTTTGATGGAAGGAACAGAGTGTTCGTAGCCTGTGACCCACAGGCCTCATTTCCGTGGCCTCGAGAGCGTCTCGTTCTAAACCGCACGCATTTTTTTTTTCTTTCTTTCAAGTGCGATTTCTGTGTTTCTAATTTGATGCTCGGGAAAAGAAAGAAATAAGATAAAAAAACGAGACAAACCCTTTCACTTTCAGTAGTCGAGTTTAAGGTTTAAATTGCTGATTAGCAGGGAAGAAATCAGTTTTTTTTTTTTTTTTTTTTTTTTTTTCATCGTAGTGAAAAGCTGCCGTAATTGTGCAATGTCTTAAAATTCAATCGTAATGGTTTTCTTCTGAAGGATTTAAGTGCGCGAAATTTTAAGTCGTAGTTAAAAATGTTATTTTCAGGTTGTGTTATTTTTTATGCTAAATCATAATTAACCCATTTGTGCCTAGCGTCACTTTTTTGGTAATCTCAAACCTTAGCATTTTCGCTGGTCAGTCGCAAAAACGTTATTTAATTTTCCTAGCTTGAATTCACGAGTATTAAATCTGCATTTCTACAAGCTACTTTAAGGTGACCAATGGAAATTTAAAATTTCCACTTCTTACGCGTAATGCTTTAAAAGAAAATCCCTTGTTCAGAGAGTTAATAATGCTAGATATTTATCTATTATTGCAAGTCTATGACATTTTTTCTTTCAAAATAATTCCTTTGAAAAGGAATTTCTTCTTTCTTTTTTTTAATGGCAAACAAAAGTCTGATTAAAAATTTGGAGAAGCTTTAGCATATTGGTAAAATGGCGGTATGCTTGCTGAGTCCCGAAAATATTTTTACACTTAAAATAAAAGAAAAAAATCAGCGTTTCTTTTGTTTTTAGGGCCTGGTGGAATTTTAATACATTATTACATATTTGATGAATTTGAAATAATAAATGAACAGCGATGTTCTCAAATTTATCTAAGTATGAAATTAAAAAAAAAAAAAAAATGTTTTGAAAAAGAACGCAGATTTAATGTAAATTATTATATTTTTAATAAAATTTATTTGATTGTATTTCTGTCAATATAGGAAATTGTTATTAAATTACTAACTATGGCAGACATCGTTTTAGTTTAATAATTTTCAATAACTTCTTTTTTTAACTTTATAAAGTAAACTGTGACATTAAATCCATGAATGCACTTTATCTCGGTCAAGTGTATTAAAGTGCACATTTTATTAACGCTTACTTGAAAAGATTGTTTTCATTATGCGATATTTTCGATACTAAACCATGTTTAAACGAAACAATATGTGTCAATTTCCTTTCAAAATAATTCCTTCTGAAATTAATTGTTTTTTATTTTACAGGTCTGATTATATATATATGAAGAAAGATGATTTAACAAACTAATAAAATGATGGTCTGGATGCAGAAATATAAATAAAAAGTAATAATAATGTATAATATATATTTAATGTTTCTTTACATTTTTAATGTGATTTTAATGTTTTATTTCAGATTTCATGAATTTGAATTGATAATTGTACAACACAATATCCTCAAATTTTTCAAAATATGAGATAACATTTGCATTGGAAGTTATTTGAAATTACTGTATAACTAATAAGAGCATCATTGCATTTCTGTTAATGTAGCAAAACTTATTAAAATATTGTATGCAATTGTTCTAAGAGTTTGTTTTGGATTATTTTTATTTATTTTTCAGCTTGTGAAATAAACTAAATCATCAAATTTATGAATACATATTACAACTTCTTTTTTCATGATTTATTAATATAATTCTTCATTAATTGTTACCAGAGCTGTTTATTCAAATAAACATTCAAGCATTTTATAAATCATTTATTCATAGATGCATTTATTTTACATCAATCCCCTTAAACTCCTCAAGTTTATCAAAGTGTGAAATAAACTTTGCATTAAAAGTTATATGATGTGAATAATAAAATTTAAATTGATCGTGTTGCTGTTAATATGACAAAACTATAAATCAACTGTTATATATCGTCATTTTTTAAATTTAGTAAGTTTAATCCAACTTATTTATATTTTACATCATAAAGTAAGCTGCAGTATTAAATTCATGAATACATAATATAATTCTGTCTTTAATGATTTATTACTATAAATTTTCTTCGATTGTCATCACAAATGTGTATTTGAAAAAATATAAAGTCATTTCATAAATCTTTTATTCATGGATTACGATGCATTTTAAGTTAAATATTTTTTTATGCCATCTTTCAGCATATGTTGCAAAAGTTATTGGTTATCTTTTGGCTGGTTTAAACTTGAAGAGGAATAAATAGATGATTCATTTCGACATTATTCTTTTCGTGTCCTATCCTGATGATATTTTTCTTAAAAATTATCAATTGTTTTTCTGCATGCTTATGAATACTTTAATAAAAGAAAATAAATAAATTTTAAAGACAATTATAGTATAAATAAATAAATTTTTAGTATTAAAAATAATACTGTCATATAATTGTCAATTGATGCTTTTGTTTTATAGAAACAAGCTGAAACCGTCATACAAAAAGGGTGATAACTGTTTTTTCTCTTAAATATACGCTATTAAATTTTATATTTACTTTTATTATGTAAATAAATAGAGGAAGTTTTTTCCCGGGGACGATGTTTTTTTCTTCTTGATGACGACGAGACGAGTGGCCCTAAGCCTACTAAATTTGGTATACGGGGTCAGTATAAAAGGTCTTGTATTGTCTGTATCTTGTCTGTATCTTGTCTGTATGCGATTTTGGACAATTTCCCCCCCCATAATACTTAATACTGGCAGTAATTAAGCTTGCTGTAAATTGACATTTGCATCATCGAATAGAGGAGAAAATTCCCTTTGAAAACCTGTTGCTTATGAAAGTGTTACATGATATGCAGATTTTTAAAATTAAAAACCTGTATTCATGATAATTTTCGTAAAATATTTTTGAAACCGTCGTATCCGTTATTTTATCTGTCGTAAGTGCTTGATATATTGTCAAATGATGAAACATTTCAACCTTTTTTTAAAACTAGAACATAGAAGAAACAAAACTTAAGTGATTTTATACGATTTTCAACGTATTTCATTAAAATACGATAAAAATAAAACGAAAAACTATTTAGTTGCCCAAATACGAACGCAAATTCATTATCCAATGATTAAAATCTAAACATTTTACATTTTCCCAAATATGAATTTAATTTCCCTGTCTAATGGTTATAAACAACATTTATTAGTTTATTCTTATTATGGTGGTCAGCCTTTATTATGCTAAAATTTTCAGTCATGTTAAAATTATGTTAAAAATCCCAGTCGTTTATGATGTAAAAGAAAAAAAAAAAAGATGCATTCACTGCGTCATCAACCTACCCATTCTCTGGTGATTTATCTGTATGCAAGAATGAAGATCGCGATTGTTTAAGCGGACGATTTATCTTAACCATTTTAAAGATCGATTTCAGCGCACGATAAAGCCC
The DNA here is from genome assembly GCA_038373885.1 of Cheiracanthium punctorium. Classification (NCBI taxonomy): domain Eukaryota; kingdom Metazoa; phylum Arthropoda; class Arachnida; order Araneae; family Cheiracanthiidae; genus Cheiracanthium; species Cheiracanthium punctorium. The sequence goes on from JAWZYV010019077.1 coordinate 11,870, forward strand.
CCATCATTTATCTTAGGAAGCGGAATCTGAGTTTACAAATTTGCCTTTATGTGATAGTTCTGCGTGTGTATTTACGCAAATTGTTCCCAGTTAAAACTTCTGGCATGTTGAGAAATATTTGAACAGTGCTCTCTAAACAAACAAAATTGACCGTAACTGCAGATAAATGATTCATTTGAGAAAGCGATAACACATTTGTTCTAGAAATAGACTGTTTAATTTATTTTTTATAAATACGTATAAGAAACAAATTGCGTTACCTTCCGAAAGTAGGAGAATTTTTGAAAATAGTGTGCGTTTCAGGTACTGGTATAGTGTGCGTCTCAGGTACGTCTATGTGCTGGTAGGAATTTTCTCTGTTTTTCAGGACCGTTTACGAAACCAAAAGTATACAAAATTAACGGTGGTCCGCTAGATCGAGATCACTAAAACATAACGGACCAGTAGAATACAAAATTTGTTGGTCCGTCGAACTAGTAACTTTTATTTACATTTTTTTCTTGCAAACGTTCCTCATTTAGTTCCACAATACATGTCATCTAATTTTACCAATGCATGTCATATAATTTGATCTATTTAATATTTTTACAATAGATATTTAACATTTTTAATCGATTTTTAACGGAAAAAATATTGTACATTGTTCATGTAATTTCTTTTGTTTTACACTTGGTTAAATCGTGTAATACGGAACACTGGTAAATGTTACGGACCACTGAAATCATGGAGTCATTGGTCCTTTGAACCACTGAATAAATATTCTAATTTCTCCCTCTGTTGTTTTTCCGTCGCCTACGCAAATATTTCAGATTTTCTCATTGGAAATAGAGCCGAATTGACTAATCATGACAAAATCATAAGCTGCGAAACACTTACCGTAACAAATGTATAATATGTACGGAACCACTTCTACTAAAAAACCTAACTCAAAAAATATATTGAGGTCTAATTGTCTCACATAAAAACATCCATAATTACAGATTAAGTTTTTAATCATTCTACACAGATCTTTACTTTTAGGGGAGTCATCTACATTTATTTTTGACTTAAATTTTAAATCTCTAATGCAAACATTTTTTTTTCTTTTTTTTGGATCAATTAACGTTTTGAGCCTCCTAAATAGGATATATTTGTCTAATGTGATCTAAATCGGGTGAATTAACTGTTGGGAGTTATATCAATATTTAGATATGCAATTACTAAAGATTGTAACGTATCGCCCCGTTCAGAAGCTGAAGGAAGGCAGCCGCACACAACCATGTGGTTTGCTTAACTTTATTTAGGTTATATTCTTGGTTAACATGGATGAATTTTACACACAGACGACACAAAAATACACATATTTACAATTTCAATAACCGAGCGAACGCCTTCGGTATCACAAGGGAAAATTTTCTCGGAGCCCATCCTCTCAGCGTCCTTTTCTCTCTGCTGCTCGAGAGGGACTCTCCTCTCTTTTGGGGGTTGCCCAGTAACTTTTTACTTTCTTGGCGGTGTCCGTTACAACCCCTCCTTCCACAAAAGGTTGGCTTTCCCGATATACAAGGAAAACAACGAAAAAAAGTTTATGTACAGTATGTAATAATTCGTTCTTAGTTCGTGTGCACATTATACTTTCACACTTTATAGTTCACAGTTTAGTACGTTATACTTCACAGTTCAAGTTTGAAAAAAACTGTAATTAAGTTCGCACTTCAAATCTGAGAACGTTATATCGAGTTCTCATTTCAGTGTAGATACGTTAAAGAGTACACAGTTCAAGTTTGAAAATAACTGTAATTGAGTTCTCATTTCAGTGTAGATACGTTAAAGAGTTCACAGTTGAAGTTTGAAAATAACTGTAATTGAGTTCTCATTTCAATGTAGATACCTTAAACGAGTCCTCCACCCATTACCAGGCCATAATAATTTTAGGTAAATATACAGATAAGTTTCACACATATAATAGTACAATCAATGAGGATGATATAAAAATATACACCCAGTTAAATGGTATTTGTTATACTGAAATCATTTCTTTTCTTTTTCTCACCAAAATTTGAATAAAGCACAAATTTAACACACAATAGTTACACAACGTTAGACACAATAATTACACAAATTTAAACACAATAATTACACTCTTAAAATCAAAAAACATTTTTATGACCTTGGTTTTCTAAGTGGCATATTTGGGATTTCGACTTAAACAGTCAACATTTGAGTTTTCTTTTCCTCTTTTATGTTTAATTGAAAAATTAAAAGCTTGCAAGGCTAACGCCCAGCGAATTAATCGTGGATTATTGCCGGAATTTCTTTGCAACCAAACAAGTGGGTTGTGATCCGTCTGGATACAAAATTCTGTCTGTCCATCTATATACCCTTTAAGCTTCTTAATGCCATATAAGATGGCCGCACACTCTTTTTCAGTGGTAGAGTACTTCTTTTCAGTTGGAGTAAATTTTTTTGCTAAGGTACAATATTGGATGTTCCTCCCCATTTTCATCCGTTTGTGACAAAATAACCCCGTATCCTAAATCCGATGCATCTGTTTGCAATATGAATGGCTTTGAAAAGTTTGGAGCGTGCAAGAGAGGTTTATTAGTGAGTTTTTCTTTAAGTAAATTAAATGAAGCAGTGCATTCCTCATTCCAGGTAATTTTACCTTTCTTGTTTTTCCCTTTCAACAAATCTGTTAGAGGCGCAGTTATTACAGAAAACATTGGAATATATTGTCTGTAATAGCCTGCTAATCCCAAGAAAGCTCTGATTTCAGTTTTTGTCGTTGGGACCGGAAAAGATTGTATAGCCTTTATTTTGAGTTCAGCTGGTGAACGTTTTCCGCGTCCTACAACGTGTCCAAGGTATTGTACCTCTTCTTGAGCAAATCTACACTTGGCAGGTTTTATAGTTAAATTATCCCTTTTTATCCGTTCTAAAACCTCCTGCAAATGTCCTAAATGTTCATCCCAGGTCTGAGAAAAGATCGCGATGTCATCTAAATATGGAATCGCATAACTGTCCGCACCCTTTCAAAATTTCACTCATCAATTTACTAAAGTAATACGGTGGCATTTTTAAGACCAAATGGCATACGTAGTGGTCTATATACGCCAAAGTTTGTGGCAAAAGCCGCAATTTTCTGAGCTCTTGGGCTCAACGGAATCTGCCAGTAGCCCTTTGTCAAATCGATTAAAGTGATATATGTAGCTGCTGCAACTGTTTCAACTCGCTGTTCTATATTCGGAATGGGATAAAACTGAGTGCGTGTTATTTCATTTAATTTTCTGTAATCAATGCAGGGCCTAGGGTCCCTATTTGGCGTCTCTACGAGGATCATTGGAGAAACGTATTCGGAGTCTCCCGGTTCAATTACATTATATTGTATCATTTTTTTAATTTCTGCTTTTAACAACTCGTTTTGTCTAATTGTCATTCTATAAGGATTTTGCTGAATAGGCTTATCACTGGTTAATTCAATATCATGTTGAACTAAGTGTGTCTTGCCGGGGATGTTTGAAAAGATATTAATATATTTTAGTAACAAATTTCTTAACTCGATAATTTGGTCATCGTTGAGTCTTTCTTTCAAATGATTTATTTCTACTATTTCGTTAAAATCAAAGACTTTTAGGATCAACTAACATGTAAGGAAAATCCCCGTCTAACTCTGGTGTGTCTAAGGACTCATTATTTTCGCCTAATGTCACTAAATTTAAAATTTCGGGCCTTCTGTAATACGGTTTCATCATGTTTACATGATAAACCTTGTTTATCTCTTGGTTCCCTTCGAAACTGACGACATAATTTGTCTCGGATAATTTCTTTTCAATTTTACCTGGTCCCTTCCATTGAGGTGCTAATTTATGGGCCTGATTTATTGTTAGAACTAACACGGAATCTCCTTCGTGAAATTCTCTTTTTATGGCGTTACGGTCATACCATTTCTTTCTTTTGTCTCGCATCTCTTCCATTTTTTCTTTTGCTAGCTCCTTACTCTTTTTTAATCGATTTATCAGTTCGAACACATACTCAACTGCAGTATTCCCTTCCTCTGGGGGTTCTAACCATTTTTCGTATAATAACACATTAGGGGTTCTAAGGTTATTGCCATATACAAGTTCCTGCAGGACTGAAGCCTGTACTTTCGTGAGTGACAGTCCTTAAAGCAAAAAGAGCAATTGGTATTTGAGTTTCCCAATTAGGAGCAGCTTCGATGCATAAAACTTTCAATATCCTTTTCACAGATCGGTGAAACCTTTCAACTGGATTAGTCTGTGGGTGATAAACAGAACTTCGAAGGATTTTTATCCCAAATTTCTCTAAAAATTCAACCGTTAGAACACTCATAAAGGATCTCCCTTGGTCCGTCTGAATTTCTTTTGGGAAACCCATCCTGCTGAAAATCAACAAAAGTGCATCGACCACCGATTTAGAAGTTATATCTGGGACAGGGATAGCGTCAGGAAATTTAGACCCTAAACAAATTACAGTTATGAGGTATCTATTCCCTTGAGTTGATGTTGGTAAAGGACCACAAGCATCAACATTTATTTTGCTAAAAACTTCCGAAATAATGGGTACACTCATTAGGGGGTGCTTTCTTTTTGTCAGTCGCCTTTCCAACACGCTGACATGGATCACAAGTTTTCACATATTCTTCTATTTCTTTATAACAATTTGGCCAGTAGAAGTGCCTCACTAACTTATCTTTTGTCTTAAGAATTCCTAAGTGGCCTGAAATGTCATCATGGCATAAATTTTTAATTTGCTCCCTGAGAGTTTCCGGAACAACAATCAGGTTTTGCTCATCACCAAATTTATTTAATTTCGTCTTAACTAAAATTCCATTTTGGATTTTAAAATCAGCCTTGTCACCCTCCCGTTTTACTGACTCAAATAACGGTACTAATTCTTTACTCTTCCTCTGCTCATTAATAAAAGACTGAGAATCCATTTGAAATATATTATCTAGGGTAGTATTGGAATCTACCTGAGGTAAAATGTCGATATTCTCTAAGTTATCGTCCTCATTATTTCCCTCCAATGGAACGTCAGGCTCCTCAATGACTAACTTTTCGTCTGATGAATTTTTATCATCTTTCAGCTGTCGCCTTTGAGACCGAGTCAAGACAGCATTAACACTCTCAGTACTTAATGGGACATTTTCTCTACATTGCTCTAAGAGAGCCGAAGTTTGATTCCCTAAAATATACCGCCCTTGATCCAGCTTGTTCGCAATTACAACTGCCTTGGTGGTTATTGTACCTAATTCGCATTCTACGTCTACTTCAGCAACGGGTAAACAAGTCATATGGTCATCGAAAATATGCTGAACCCAAACGTGTTCCCCGGTCATTCTGTCTTTGTCAACATATTTTTGACAGACAACGTCTACTGTGGCTCCGGTATCGCGGAGAATGGGCATCTCAAATCCATTAACTTTCCCGTTTACAGTGAAGGGATCTAATAAATTTTTTTCAGATTTTTGTCCAATTCTATATGCTTCCGATTTTTGAATTCTTAAATTGGGGCACTGAGGTCGTAAGTGGTCGTAAGAGCCACATTCAAAACAGCTGAGCTTTTTCTTATGCTCAAAGTTTACACCCGTTTTCCTTGCAAAGGTACGCCCGTCATGTTCTTTCTTAGAAATTCCGTTTGAGGGCTTTTTGTTAACATTACCATTGTAGAAATTCTTTACTGGTTTACTATTTCCCTTAACTGAAGATTCTCCTAACTTACTCTTTCCCATTATGGTTTTCTTAGCATCCTCAAATTCCTCAACTTTCCTTACCAGTTCTTTAGGGGAAGTAATTGTAGACCACTCATCCAAAAAGTGTTCCTTAAAATCGTTTGGCACTCGCCTTTTAATCTGGTCTACCAACATTAGATCTTTGAGTTGTTCGAATGTTTTAATTTCAAGGCCTGTTAGCCACCCCTCTAAAAAAGTGTTTAACTCGTGATAAAAATCTTGCCAAGTGGAATCGGGATTTTTTTGAGATTTTACCAGCATTTGCCGAAATTTTTCCGCGCTGAGTTTAAATCTGTTAAGCAACAACGTTCTAACGTATTGGTAATCCTGAGTTTCTTTCTCCGGTTCTCGCGCTATTACATTATTTATCTCCGCTGGTAAGGTACTAATTAAGTAAGAAACCCATCTCTCTTTAGGTATCTGCATCAATTTAGCTTGCCTCTCAAAAAGTTCCAGGAATAAACTTATATCATCGGTTTTTAAATTAAATTTTGGCATTAGTTTTTGAAAATTTTGACTATAATTGGAATCTACCACAGCCGCGGATACTGTTGTTTCGACCCCCTGTTTTGCTTTTAAACACTCAAGTTCTAATTTTTGCCTTTCCAATTGAATTTCTCCGTCTTTAATTTGCTTTTCCATTTCTAATTTTTGCCTCTGCAATTCATATTCTCTATTCCTATTTTGTTTTTTCCATTTCCTCTTTGTCTAATCTTTCTTTCATCGTGCTATCTAATAGATTTCTCACAAATTCTTCCTCATAGTTTTTACTACCAAGGATTAATTGTTTTAATTCGATTACACGTAGATCTTCAGTAGCCTGTTCACCAAGTTCTAAGGCTACCGAAATTAAATCCGATTTTAATCCCTTCCCTAAATAGGACATTTTCAAAAAAAATATCTAAGTAACAGCTCAAAGCAAAAGAACATACAATAAATATAAGGGATAAAAAAAAATGTCTAACACCTATTCACTAAAGCAAATTTCTACAGTGCGATAAAAAAAATAATAAAAGAGGAAAAGCAAGCTCGTTAAATTCTTCTACCATACCATCAAAACACAGCAATGACTCATAGCACTTTTTTTTTTTTCTGAAAGCTTCGCAGATTCAGGGAAAAAGCGAAGAAACAACATAAACAACAAATGAGTCAGGCTCAAATGTCCGCTCGGACACCTGCACAGTGTGAAGCGGGGAATCCTGCAATGCCCTCTTATCTCCGTTCATAGAGGGAGAAGTAGTTCAAAACAAAATATAAACACACGTACTATAAAACTGTTCGCTGGTGCAAATACTAGGAAGTTATATGTTTTGTGCACATAAAAATAAGGGATTTACACTAATATTATCTCTGATGAGTATTTAAAAACACTGTTATGCATAATATATAATACTTCTAGTTATTTAACTCTGATGAGAAAAATACTATGAATTTTCCAATGGCTGGAAATATATAAACATATACTTTCACGGCGAAAGTTTGAAACCAACAAAATTAATAATACTAACACTGGTGCGCATAAAATAATAATATTTCAAATTCACAATAAACTCTCTTGAGAATTGTTCTCATGAATTTCCCATGGGTGGAAATATATAAAACATATACTTTCAGGACGAAAGTTTGAAATTAATAATTTAATAATACTAACACTGGTGTGCATAAAATAATAATTCAAAGACACAATAAACTCTGGTAAGAATTGTTCTCATGAATTTCCAATGGCTGGAAATATATAAACGGATACTTTCAGGACGAAAGTTTGAAATAAACAGAATTAATAATATCAACACTGGTGTGCATAAAAAAATAATATTTCAAGTACATAATAAACTTCGGTGAGAAATGTTCTCATGCCTTTCCAATGGTTGGAAGCATATCTTACTAATGTACTTAATCTATTAAGGCAGCAAAACCTATACTTTCAGGACGAAAGTTTTAATTCCATAAAAATTATTTTCCTCAGGATGAGAAATTCGATGCTCGTACACTGGCGTGTACATAAATAAAATAATTCACAGTAAAATATTATACTCTGGTGAGTATATGGACTTAATACACTTCTAATGGTTAGAAGTTACTTTTAATAACATTAGAGCTATTGAAAAGCAATATTCCGCATGTATAATACAATACAGGATGCAAATTATAAAACAACAGAACCTGTATTCTCAGGGTGAGAACTACAAGATACTCTTATAGAAATTTTTTAATTTTTCCCTTTGGCCTGGCTATGGTAAAAGGTGGAGAACATACCTGACCTTGATACCCTTGCATTCATGGTATCTCGGTGGAACCTCCAATTTTTCATCGTCTGTAACGTATCGCCCCGTTCAGAAGCTGAAGGAAGGCAGCCGCACACAACCATGTGGTTTGCTTAACTTTATTTAGGTTATATTCTTGGTTAACATGGATGAATTTTACACACAGACGACACAAAAATACACATATTTACAATTTCAATAACCGAGCGAACGCCTTCGGTATCACAAGGGAAAATTTTCTCGGAGCCCATCCTCTCAGCGTCCTTTTCTCTCTGCTGCTCGAGAGGGACTCTCCCTCTCTTTGGGGGTTGCCAGTAACTTTTTACTTTCTTGGCGGTGTCCGTTACAAGATGAATGGGCCAATTTAGATAACTGTGTATTGTAAAATAGAGTTCCATAACGCTCGATCATTACTAGGTGTGCCAAGATATTCAAAACAATTTGTCAGAATGTCATACATTTATTTTAGAGGTTTCAAATGGTAATAATTGTAATAAAAACAAAATCTGCAAATGTTCCAGGTTTATTAATGCTTGAAACGGAATTTAATCCTACATGGCTTATATGAAAACTAGCTGCTTGCCCGTTCTCCGCACGGTGGGAAACGAATATTTTCCTCACACATATAATTCGAATTAAACCCAGTAATATGGAATCTCAAAAGGTGAAAAAATACTTGAATCGTGACTAAAAGTTGACGTCATGAGTGCAAATCTCAGATGATTGCAACTAACAAAAACTTCGTCAGTGTCACTGGCGATCAAAAAAGAAGATCTTTACGGTATGCAGATGAAACTTCCCTTTTTCGAAAAATGCCTGATTTCTACATCATATAATTTTGTTTTTTAGGCTTAATAATAGCATTTAATATAAGCCACATGGATAAATTACATGATGTTGACAACTATTTTATTTTAACTTGCATTTCTTAAAGCGTGGACACTGCATTAGCGCAGTTATTTTGATGACTTTATTGAATTTCACCTAAATTAACAAACCTACATGAAGTAATAGATGCACCACGTACGTTATAAGCCAAAATTGCACACAGTTTTCGCGAAAATCAAATCACATATCAAATGAAAATATTTGTGACGTAACTTCTGCAATAAAGTTTATCACCCTTACTAAACTCTTAATGCAGTATCACACTTGTTACATAAATCTGACGTTGGTCTCACTGTCAACTCGCCCTAAATAAATAACTAATTTCATGTTTTATTTTTAATAATTTACAGTAGACCCCTTCATAACACGGGTCTACAACACGAATTCGTAGAACACGGCGAAAAAATTGTGATCGTTTTCGTGTAACACGTTAAGAGAGACTCGTCCAGCACGGTAAAATGAGACATATGTTCTGATATTATGACGCTTTAGCTCCTGTAATTAACATAACTTTTGAATCGCAACACCAAACATCATTGTATTTCTACGGAGTGCAAATAAGTTTTGCAGCGATTATTCCGCGCAGTCCGCACTCCAGATGGAGCATAGCCCTGGACCAGTACAACACGGATTATTATAAAACGGAACGTATCTACCGTGTTATAGGGAATCTACTGTAGTTCCATAGTGTCAAATTCAAAAGAAAATTCTGGGTTGCCGTATTTAGTAATATTTCAGCTCACCTTGGTGGCAAATATCCGAACTGTATCAAAAGTAAACTTTACACAATTTTTTATTCTGTATAACCCTCGAAACAACTTCGGTGTTTACCATCTACGGCGGTTTTTCATGACGTGACAACTTATGCTTGCGTGCAGTGGCGTAGCCAAGGAGGGGATAGGGGGTCACAACCCTCATGAGGAGTTTTTTGCCATATAAAATGTATATTCTTCACTCCTTTATCACACACGCGTATACATACATATATGTGAGCTACAGTAGTCGTAACACCCCCATGAAAAATTTCTGGCTACGTCACTGCTAGCGCATAATTGATCATTTTTCTTTTCATGTATCAGTGATCAATATACTTCAGGATGAGAATCTCCATTGAAAAAAAAAATGGTCTAACAAAAACTGACCCCAGAAAACTCTGATTAACACAGTGGGCTACCATGGGCCGTACCCAGAACAAAAATTTCGGGGGGGGGGGGACCAAAAGATGAAAAAGGCCCAATTTTTCACAAAAAAAGCTTCATTATTGTTGTTTTGTTAACAAAATTTTAGATTTCGGGGGTACGGCCTTGGGGGTTACAGAAATACGCGCCGGACATACGCCGGAGGAGCATGTACATTAGTTCTTATGTGCTGCTCCGGATAATCTGCCAGCAAGGCAGCAAAAATTGACATAAAAATGGCATCCACACCCGAAGGAAATAAAATTAAAGGTATGTAGAATTGCATGAAAACTTCGATTATTTTTAAAGTGCAAGTCTCTTACAGTTCTATTTGTTTCACATTTGATGCGTTTTCTCTTTTACGAGTCTTAAAAGCTGTAGAAATGAGTGGTTTCACTTGATTGTTAAATTTAACAACTTAAGTGGCAACAATGGATTCCGTTGCTACGGAAACTATAGCAATGTTAAAAATAGAACATGAAATGAGTTATTCATGTTTACTTTGCTAGAACTGCCATATTGGCGAAATTAACGCCGCCAGTCGATGGCCAATAGCTCAAACCACAAATTAAACTTGACACTAAAGGCAATACGCAATACTTTGTATAGCGGAATTAAAATATATATATATCTATGCATACGCTAGTGACATCGGCTCATCTCACTTGTGGAATGGAATTAATAATACGTACAGAGCTGCACTACATTTGAATATTTTTCGCCAACTTTGCTAAGAAATGTACTAAAGTAGGAATCAACATACATTTCAATTCGTAAAACAAAAAATTGGCGGAATTCCTCTAACTAAATCAGTTTATTAATTTGGTTAAAATTTATTAGACAGTATTAATTACGCCTTTCTAACAGCTTTTAGTAAAAGAAACTTCCATAGCGCTGTTTTAACAAATAAGAATCAATTATTTATTACACAGTACTTCGATTGCCAAATTCCAACATATACCATTTTGCGAGATTTTTTTTGTTTTCAGGGAATCATTCGAAGCATTGATTTAACAGCAATCAAAATGGGAAATAGTTATCTATCATTTATATGGTTCAATCGCCAAAATTTAATGCAGGCATATTATTGATAAGTAGCAGTTATTTAAATTATTATTATCTATAACAGGTTTTAATCACCGTTAACTACCATGTACAAAATGCGAGAATTTCAATTTTCTGAAATTTGGCGGAATTCCTCTAACTTAAATCAGTTTATTTAATTTGGTGAAAATTCTATAGATCGATTAAAATCGCCTTCATAACTGCATTATTTCTATGAAAAATCGAAGTATAGCGCCGTAAAACTTATACTTGTTATTAAAATTACTATTTCGTTACGCTCTCAGTAATTTGCGCCAAGCCCAAAACTGTGCAAATCGGTAGAACCTACTACTTTCTCAAAATCGCCAAATGAACCATTTTTTTTTCGGCCGAAATAAAAAATATACATATTAGTATCGGAAATCTCTCAATCTCTTATTCTTTTACACATAAAAAACATTGAATTCCAGCTCTGATTTAACATGAACGCAATATTTTAATTAAAAAATAACTTTGTAAATAATCTAAACAGAAAAAAATCATTATTCTTTTATTTTTACTGCAGGAGTCTAAATCTATATAAATAAAACAGAGTGTAAACTGTCCGTTTGTCTGTCTGTCTGTGTCTCACGTAGCTCCGAAACGGGTGATCGTAGACCTGCCAAATTTTGTACGGAAATTCTCCAAGACAGGTCTCGACACACCTCGAAGCGATTTTTTCGAAATTCGAATTAGAAAATGTTTTATTTTATGTTTTGTCCGATTTTTAGCGATTTTTCTTGCGTAATACATAATAACGCCGGTAATCTATATAAATAAAACAGAGTGTAAACTGTCCGTTTGTCTGTCTGTCTGTCTGTCTGTGTCTCACGTAGCTCCGAAACGGGTGATCGTAGACCTGCCAAATTTTGTACGGAAATTCTCCAAGACGGGTCTCGAACACACCTCGAAGCGATTTTTTCGAAATTCGAATTAGAAAATGTTTTATTTTATGTTTTGTCCGATTTTTAGCGATTTTTCTTGCGTAATACATAATAACGCCGGTAATTGCACTCGCAAGAAAACGATATTTACATCATCGTATAGAGGAGAAAATTTTCTTTTAAAAACTGTTTGTTCGGACTGTGTAACATAATTTGCAGATTTTTGGAATTTTTCAAATAAAATTAAATTTGACGCTGACTTTCGTAAAATATTTTTAAAACTGCTGCATCTTGAATTCTATCTGTCATAACTTTTTTATATTTGGGCAAAAAACGGAGCACACAATTCTCCCACTTTTAAAAGAAGAACGGAGGAAAAATATAAATTAGGAGAATTTTTACGAATTTTTAAGTAAAGAAGGATTTTCATTTCAGTAGCACCTGCTTATGAGTTTCGGTTTGATATCTTGCGGTTTGGTTGTCATGGATACAGTAACAATGATTAAAATTGCCAGTTGAAAAAAATAAATAAAAACGGATCCTGCGAGCAGACGATTTCTTTGCTTGGCTCGATTTCCTTTTATAAATACTGGATTTATTTGCGAGAAGAAAAATTAAACTGAGAAAACAATTTTAAAGCCTTTATAAATAGCGCAGTCTTATCTCTTATCTCTTTTCTTTTGTAAAGGGTTGCAAGAGAGGGTGACGTATTTTTTAAAATAATAAAAAAATGTCCATTTCATGTCGTGTCTGAGGTATTTAACGCTAAAACGTGAACCTATAAGACAGCATGTCTGAGGAAATAAGACATTTTGAAAGTGAGAAGTTCACTGCAAACGGTCCATTTGCACTTTTTTGATACCGAATGACGCTGACATAGTTTTTTTTTTTGTGTGTGTGTGTGTCATTATATTGCAATGATCTCAGGTTATTACATATATGACGCAAATTTTAAGTCGAGTGAAATAATTTTGCTTTTTCTAGATTCCACATCACTGGAATTAATTCGAATTACACATGTGAGGAAATTTTTCGTTTCCTACCGTGCGAAGAACGGGCACGCAGCTAGTAATTTAATAAAATATCCAAACATGGCAACCTCGATGCTTATTTCTCCCCTTTTTGACTACAGGGGTTACAATCACGGTATTGCGGAGAGAAAAAAATAGCGTTTTTGACGGGGTTTTTTATCAATATCTCATAAACTAATTCGAATTTCGAAATTTAAATTAGCGGAGGTTCTTTCTCGAAATTTTCCGAATTCGTGGATACCTCGCTCGAAACTCAACTCCCAGCCGTTTAGGAGGAGATGATGCTACACACACACACACACACACACACACACACACACACACACACACACACACACCACACACACACACACACACACACACACACACACACACACACACACACACACACACACACAGACGCGCACAGATTTTAATAGTATAGAAAATATTTTGTAAACGAAAAACAAGTTAATGCTATCTAGCAGGTTTACTGCATTATTTTTGAGGATCAAAAAGTATTATATGCATACATTCTTTAAGAAGTTATGGCTTGAACTTTTGACTTTCTGTTTAAGTTTTTTACTGTTCAAGTTTTCAGTGGCTTGTGGGTGATTGTTATTAAATTTAATAATTCAATATCATGAAGTTCTTTGCAAACAGTAACACAATTTATAAGTACTTTATTTATATGGGAAAAAAATTTGCCATAATTTTTAGCAAAAACGCCATTTTACTTTGCCATTCTGCAGAAGTACATATTTATTTAACTGTTGAATTTACTTTTAAAAACTTAAGGCGTTTTTTAATATTAAAGATTTGAAAAAAAGAAGATTTACAAAACAAGAAACGTACTTAAGTATTTTATGAAATTACTATTGTAAACATTTACGTAAAACGATATTTTAACTCGCTTTTGAATAACAATTTTGAATATACTTTTATAGATTAATTATTATCATCTAATTACTTCAGCTACGACTGTGCACTAGCTTCCGATACATTTTATATGATTTAATTGATTATTTTCAAAATAAAACTTTAAGGATTTATAAAATTCACAGGATTTCCTTTGCAGCCATTCATCCTCAACAGCATATTTCCCGAAACAGTTGAACTGAAAATGTTTAATTTTAACAATACGCTTTTAAAAAACTTTCTATCCTAAAGAAAAGCTATTTAATTAGTATTTTAGTTGTTTAATAGCTTTGGAAAGCATTTTTAAAACGTGTTACTACATTTTCATTCGCCTTCATTTAACTGTATACACACTTTAGTACATGTGAGGCTTTTTTAGATATTCACTCGCAAAATGAAACTGCAGCTAGTTTTCAAAATAGCATTGAGAAATATCTAAATTGTGCATCAGTTATGGTTCCGAATTTAGTCTAACATTTGCATGCAGCTTGTATGTAGTCACCAAAGTGAAGTTATTTTTACTTACAAGTAAATATGTGATGTGATCAACTGAACGAAATATCGGCTGTTTACTGCCGTGTTTCTGGTTAATTAGCAGATAGAACATAATCCTTTAAATAGGTGATTCATCTTTGGCATTTAGAGATAAATCAATATCTAACGGATCAATCTAATGGATCAAAATAGCAATTTAGGTATTTCTCATTGCTTTCAAAATAGTAATCAGAAATATCTAAATAATGTATGCGTTATGCTCGTTAGTATTTAGTGACCAAAGTAAAGCTCTTTTTACTAAATGCAAGTAAATATGTAATGATAACAATTGAACAAAATATTGCCCTTCACTGTCGTGCTTCGGGATCATTAGGATATAGAACATAATCCTCTAAGTTGGTGATTTATCTTTAGTCGTTGTAGATACATCAATGTCTAACGGATCAATCTTTATAATTTATTTGCCTAAAACAATTTATTTTACAAATTATGTATGTTTCAGAGC
>JAWZYV010019078.1:0-25660 GCA_038373885.1 Cheiracanthium punctorium
TGCTTAAAAAAGTGAAAAATGTTATGTCATGAGAAAGAAAAAAGAACTATGTAAATCAATAGACTGCGTTGTAAGTGGCATAACGAAACTGGATTCGGAACAAGTAAAATTGTCAATCGAAATAGGATTGTTTCGGTTATTAGACTGAAATAAATGACGGTCACTCAGTCAAGAATTGTGGCATTGTTTGTGAAAATCCTATTCACCACGGCACGTTCGTACCCCATTGGATGGGAAATATTGAGTTTTAACCCATTTATGCCTAGCGTCCCTTTTTTGGGACGGCATTTTCGCTATTAGTCGAAAACGTTATTTATTTTTCCTAGCCTTTATTCATGAGTATTGAGCCTCAACTCCGCACAATATTTTAACATGACCAAGTAAGATGTTGATATTTCGATTTTTATGCAAAATGATTTTAAAATAAATCATTCCTTGTTCAAGAAGTTGACATCAGAAATTTATCTATTATTTCTGTTATCAGTAAAAATCGAAGAAAGTCGCAAAAATATCCAGGCACAAATGGGTTAATTGTAGTTCATCAAAAATCGTATAAAAAGCAACAATGAAAGCGCCTGTTAATCATCGATAGATACTTGTGCATGACACGTTCAATATGCTGTCCACCATTTCCAGCCACATATTGAATACGATAAACAGCGTGTTCCACGACAAGTTCCGACACAGACATAATGTCTCGGGGCTCACGTTATTAATGTGTTGAGTAATCCGCGCCTTCTACTTAACTAAATTCGCAATCGAGCCAAATTTGAAGGCAACATTTTTAAAAGAATCCCACATCCAGAAGTTACAGAGGTCTGGTGATCTTGTAGACCAAGGTGTTGGAAAATTACGGCTGATAATTCTACCATTTTCCGAAATTCGCCTGGAGTAGTTACATCACTGGCTTTGATATGTGTGAGGGAGTGCCATCTTGCATGAAAATGATTCTCAGAGATGTACGCTGTTGATGTGCTGGAATGACATGGATGCACAAAAGACTCTTACAGCGTTTAACATTCACGGCACATGCAACGGGGACTCGCGGGGGCCTATCTCCTCCGAAATAAATGAGCCTACGCTACAATAAAGGATGTCGTCAACCTGCACCACGCAGTTACCTTTGCAGAATGAAGTGGTAGTGGCGCATGTGCGAATGGATTTTGCGCCCCCAAAATGCGCCATGGTCTTTCATTGTCCAGTTCCATGCGAACAAGAAGTTCTAGTGCAAAAGTGTGTTTTACTCCTAAGCCAGCAGGAAGCAACATTTTTGAGGAATGCAGGAACAAACATTTATACGATTTTCACAAAATCTCAAAAAGATTTAAAACAATTTTGAAATGTATAGCTCAAAAAAATTAACTTGCCATCTAATATAATTCCAAATTTCATTCTATTCCCATTGTCACATTTCAGGAATGCAGCAAACATATACTCAATTTTCACAAAATCTCAAAAACTATAAAAAGTACTTCAACGTCTATAGTTTCAGTGACCACCTGTGGCGATACTAATTTTTATTTCATTCACTTCAGTGGTTTGTACTTAATGGAAAAATATTTTCGCGTTTTGAATAAATTTTTGCAAAAAATCTCAAAATCCAATGAAATCCTTTGAAAATTCGACGCCTATTGTTTAACTTGAGTCCCGCATATTATACAATCAAATTTCATTTCATTCACTTTAGTCGTTTTTACGTGATGCGCAAACGTAAAAAGCGTCACGGAAAGAATGAGAGAACGACAGACAGACAAACTGTTTGTAGATTGTCGTCCTGGGTTCCCTGGTGCTTGAAACATACAGAAATCCCAAAATTTTCGAATTCCAAAAAAATGTATAGATAGAAGTCTGATTTTATATATGTAGATATGCATGTTGGTAGTCTGTATATTTATTCTTTTAAAAATACTGTAGCTTGATAGAAATTTTAATTTTGGTACTGAAACAGATTTTCTGCTTGAATAGACATTTTATCTTTAAAGACAATGCTTAAAAGTACTATTAAATCTAAAGAACGAAACATTACAATTAAAAGAATAAAGCATTAGAATGAAATTTAAATTAACTTTAAAAATAAAGAAAAAACTTAGTTACACACAACGAAGTATATTTATCTAACCGTAATGTCAAATTTTCGAAAAAATATACTGCCGTCCATCCAAAATGCAATACTAAGTATCCGAAGGAACTGAAATTTGCATCATGCGTTTGCGGAGATGAGATATACAAATCATTAACATTTTAGCACAGGTCGGGGCCATCGTGATTCTACCGGGCCTGCTTGTGCACTCCGATGAGTCATCCAAAGAGGCCTACGGATGCTCACTTATTGGTTCCAGCACTTAGATACGTCATCGAACGGCCAAATGTGACCAATGAGGAAACGTCCGTAGGCCTCTTTAGGAGTGCACAAGCAGGCCCGGTAGATGGCCCCGCACAGATTCACCCCTCGGGCACCTGTAACGCCACCTGCAAGCGCAGTATAAAAGGATTGTCTGATAAACCACTGAGAGGGACAACCGAATGTTTTTGTTTTTACTAACGAATCCTACTTCTGCCTGCATGAGCACCATCAGACCATGACGGTATGATCAGAGTGGAGATTCCGTGGTGAGAGACTGTTGAGCTCTTGCCTTATGGATTGCCATACTTGTCCTACTCTCGGTACTATGGTTTGGGTGTGGTTTGTATACTACTACAGCACCCCTCCCCCTCCACCCCTCGTGAGCATCGCCGGCACACTGACTGGCGAGCACTATATCTCTGAGGTGTTGGATCCTGTTTTTTTTTCGCACCTTCAGGGTTTGCCAGCTGCCATTTTCCAACAGAATAATGCGCAACCACAATATTCAAGACTTCAAGCAATGTTCAAGCAATGTTCAAGAAAGCTGTTCAAGCAATGTTCAAGACTTCTTCGTCGTCCATCAGATCGTCTTACTGCCATGGCCTCCTTGTTCTCCCACTGCATCGCTTATTGAAAACGTCATACCGATGGTTGCAGAATGACTTGCCTAGGATACATCTCCCATCAACTTCGGCAATATGTGCAAGCAGCATGAACTGCTATACCCCAACAATATATCCAAAGCCTCTTTGGTTCAGTGCCGATCCGTGTAGCAGCGGTTATGGCTAGCAATGACCTCAACACTCAATAGTGATTTCGTCATTTTCCTTACTTCAAAAGACGCTGTATTTTCAATCCTTTCATTTTTGTACAACGTCTAACGACACGTCTTTCTTGTTGTATTTTTTGAAGTAAAACTTCTTTAGTCGCGACTAGGGAGTAACTCAGATTTTTTTTTTTTTTTTTTCTGACGGAAGTAACGCTCAGTAAAGGAAGTGACGTATATGTCATATACTTCACGGCAAGCGCACCTGAAAAAGAAGAACCATGGAAAATCCTACATTTTCGACTGCTCGCTCCTTTCGCCGACTTCATTGTTGAAAATGCATTATCATTATTATCATTATTTAGTTTTTCTGGAGATGGCAACGTTATCCACAAAATATGTATTTAAATATCTCGTTTTGCCGATGGCAACTAGTTGTAAAAGTCTATACTCTCTGAAGAGTTTGTGAAGATATCCGTGGGGAAATAACTTTTGAATTAAATTGTTTTTAAGAAGTCTAACGTTTATTTTATTGATTGTGTATCGTTAGATTGTGGCTAGTACTTATTTTTAGACATACAATTATTACTGCCGTGGTGGTATTTGATGAAAATACAAACGCCGAACGCTTTTTAAAATAAACGACTTGGTGCAGTGATTAATACAGTGGAACCTGCCTAATGTGACCACCCTCGGGAACGACAAAACTGGTCACCTTATACAGGTGGTCACCTTACAAAGGTAGCACTTTAATAAATTTGTTTATGCTTAAAATTCAAATAACACTTGCACAAATACTCTACAGTTTATTTATAACAAGATCTGAAAATCAATAAATATCCATGGAAAAAAAGAGGAATGTAGGAAGTAAAATGCTAAAACATTAAAATGCACATTGCATACAAATTGTGTGCGACTTCCTATACTTACGTTTCAATATGTATTTTCATACTTCTTGGTCACAATGAATAATAAAAAATAATAAATATGAATAAAAGATATACATTTCCATTTTGCAGCTTGGCATATTACTTAAGTACAGTTTGAATGTTTGGGTTGTTTTCATGTTGGTACAAATATATGATACAATTTTCATTAGTGTACATCAAGAACACATTGTTTAGATAACACACTGTGCTGTAACAGCAAAGTTCTAAACGGGCCGGTCGCCAAATAAATCGCCAGGTTGAAAAAATGAAAAGAAATGTTAGGCTTTATACATGTTTGGCAAAATTTTAATGTGACTCGCCACAGGGGTGATCATAATATAGTTTTCGTAGCCTAGACAAAATTATTGTAATCATGTGGGAAAGGTAGAAAATTAAATATATTCACAGACTACAGGTGCCAACAAAATGCATTACAAAGTCTAAAACCAAAGTAAATTAAGAAACAGTTAAATAGCATTATTGACAGATGGGAGATTTAAAATGGCAAGAGTATTACATTTATAATAGGTAAAGGGAAATCAGAAGTACTCATAAATGTGTGATTAGCTTCATCAAATGTAATAATAAATATGCGATTAACTGCATCCCACACACCTCTTACCGGAAACCACACTGAATCAATTTTATCATCAACAGAAATATAAAAGAATCTAGACTAACACAAGTTTTCTTTTTTTATTTATCTAATTTTTCTTTGTTTGTTATATTTATTCATCTATTGAGAACAAGTGTTACAGAAGAGAGAATCAGTGTTGAGATCAAATCTTGTGTTAAACAACTGAAAAGGGATACAGCATCTATATTATCTGAATGTGTTTTATATTTAAGAGGCAGTTTATAGTGGAAAGTGGTCACATTTGACAGGTTAAAAAACTTAAATTTGGCAGATTATCTGGTCACTATACAGTTTTCGCAGGTGGTCACTTTACAGGATATTTTCCCAATACATTTTTTATGAGTTACAATGAAATTTCAGAAAAGTGTTTACTTTAGACAGGTGGTCTCTTTACCAAGTTGTTCACTTTAGCAGGTTCCACTGTATTTGGCGTCCGCTTACTAGAAAGCTGGGTCTACTAGAAAGCTACTAGAAAGCTACTAGAAACGGCGATTTCTCGCCGTTTCTTTGAGACATCAATCTTTATTTATATATCAATAAGCGTTTTGAAGGTACATCGAACATAATATTTTACATGTAATCCCAACCTCACAGGAGGTTGTCGATAATCCTTATTTTTAGATGAATAATATACAAGGTTTTGGAAAAGCACAAAGAAATGGAACCTGTCTGCAATCGAACCGGAAAAGTAGTTGGAAACGTCAGTTTAAGAACACTTTTCCTGGATTCTAACCCAACTTCAAGACAGAACAACGGTTTAAGAACAAGGGGATGGAACACCACAATTAAAGGGACAGTGGCTGCAAATGTACCTAAACAGCAGAGGGAAATTTTCGTTTAAGAACACTGTTGGAGGATCATACTTCGATCCCACGAAGGTAAATTTATAGGAGGGGACACTTCGCTTAACGGTGTTATTCGAAAAAATCATGTGATTTTGGTACATAATTACAAATAAACTAATTATGCCAGGCACTTCAAAATTTTGAAACTGTCTCTTTACAAGCTGCATTACATACTGCGAAGACAGGCCAATCTGTATCAGTTTCAATACTTTTAGAAAAAATTCTTAAAAATCGGAAATTTTCGCAAAGCGTGTCACTCTTCGAAAAATCTGGCAGCTCAAATCCATGTTTAAGAATTTTTTCAGAAAATTTCACAAAAGCCACAGCGTTTTCGCTTATCGTAGTGTGTAAAACAGCTTATGAAGAACCATCTGGAATTTTTTGGAGACCATGGTACTAATAGTTTATTTCAATTTGTGTACCAAGACTAAAAACAGAGTTCTTTTTTTTCGAAGAACAGCCTTAAGAAAGTTGGATAACGCCATTGTTGCAAACAGATGGCGCTACGCACACTGGCTAACTGCGCATCTCAGGTTGTTTATATTTCCATCGAGGCGAAGTAAATGAGATCGTTGAATTATCAAAACTTCAAAAAATTAAATACATAGATTTATGAGCGTGATATATAGTAATTACTGGTTTCAGATGTGTTTTAATTACATAATTGTCTTATAATACTATTTCGTAGTGAATATAGGCAATAGTTTCGAAGTGAAGTGACATTATTATTTGTCAAATGCCAGTTGCATTGGCCGTTAGGCCATTAAACTCCTAAATATTATGTATGTCGTGTCTGTTATTATTTTGCCCAAAAGATGTATTTTAAGAAATGTTAGTACGTAAGAAACGGACCCTGGCTGCAATCAATCCCAAACAATGGACAGAACCTGCAGTTTAAAAACATGGATACAGAATAATAATTCGAAACCTACTAGCAGACGAAATCAACGCTTAAAAACACTGTGATAGAAAAACACAACAACAATTACACTACCTGCATTCGAACCCCACAAACAGAGGAAAACATCAATTAAAGAACACAGTTAAAGTATAATATTAGACTACGGACATCCCCCCCCCCCATTAGACCCAACCTCCAGACGGAGCAATGGTATACGAAAACAGTTAAAGAATAATACTACAACATGGACACTTCCTGGATTCTAAGTAATTATCATGAATGACCGATGATTCTTACTGGAGATTTTAATGTTAATTTTCGCTCTCAAGAATCTCTGTCGTTAGTTGATTTTTTAAAAGAAACATTTGATCTAAATATGAATACTTCTCGACTTCAATCAACAACGGGTTTCGGTACAACGATAGATTCTGTATTTTCAAGAAAATTAGCAAATTTAGAGAATTAAATTTGTGCTTCATATTATAATTACCACAAACCTATAATTTCATACATAAAAATTATGATGACATCCAAGTACCTATTTCTAATGAATAATATGAATATAACATTTACACAATCTTTGTAAAGTACATGAATAATAAATATAATTAAATTATAATATAACATTTATTTTAAGTTCAATCATTTCAGTGATATGTGTCGTAAACGTCAAAGAAGTTTTACTTCAATCGCACGTAAAGATTACAAGCATACACTTTTTTTTGTATTTTAAATGGCTAGCAGTGTATATTTTATTGCAGCCAAACCTCGCATGTAAGTCACGTGTTGGCAGATTAAATGTGACAGATTTTACGGTTAAATTTATAAGTACTATTCACCGTATTTACTTAAAATTTCCTTAATTTTTCATCCATTTTATCAATCTAAACTTTTATTCTACTAGTTTATATAAATTATGACGTACCTAAGTTAATTACAGGCGCACCTATTATATGAACATTTAGAATTTCGTTTTGCATTTAATATAAATTCCGCTTAAGAAGTCATTTTGCTTTTGCTGATGTCAGTCATTTTTAAGTAAACACGAGAGTAATGCACTAACGAGGTTTGACTGTATCCTGTAGCAATGCATAATATTAATTAAAGTAGAATGATCAGTGCAATTTCTGTAATGTTTTAGGTTTTGAATTAATTCTTTAATTGAGTAATTGCAGTAAGGAGCGCTCTAATATTTCAAGACATTCTACTCACAAAATAGCTTCTTTTAACTCTGAAGCCCTTTAAACGCTCTGCATTCCGTTAGATACATTTGAATTCCTTTCTCATTAAATATTCTATACATGCTAAGCATCGTGCGTTCTATATCTATTTAGATTAACTATGATACGGAATGATACATTCATTTAAGGTTACTAAATAACCCACAATTTGCTATAGAATTATTTCTACTGTAAATGGTATCCAATAATATTGAAGGAATTATACAGTTTGTGCACAGTTGCGATAAACTATAGAAGTAATTTTGCACTAGCCTGTACAATATCACAACTACTTCCCAGGTCTTAGTTTAAATTATCAGGCTTCTGCAGCTAAAAGCTAGCTTTTAATCTCCTGTTGATATCTTATCTCACCTTCTAGATCCTAATTAATTTAGTTACAAGCTTCTGAATATTAAAATTCCTTCAGAATTATTAATAAGAACAGGAATTCTAGTTGTTCAGTGTCAATGTAAAGGACTTAGTTTAGTTCGGAATTAATTCGAGTTCCAGTCCCAAAATTGAGCACCTGTCATTTGAATACTTAAGCTCTACATCAGTTTCTGCGTTGGAAATAAAATACAAATTGAAAACTACTCTATGTACAGGGTGTCCATAATTAAACTTGAAATTTGAGAGCAGTCTACAGCAAAATCTATGCAGCCGAATAGCATGAAAATGGGGTAATGGCATATGGAAATGATGGGAATTTTATGGAGGAAAAAAGTGAGTTTCAAATACCACCCCTAGGTGGCGTATCATAGCTTTATTGAGAACATACAAATAATCAACAAAAGTTTATAAAACAGGCTCGACATGATGTCTACCATTTTGTCTGGCATAAAGTTGGTGACAAGACTGGTATTTCAATTCTTACTAAATTAAAACAAGTTTCGTCTTCTTGTGATGTGCACCTCTTATGTGGACATTTGGAGTAACGAGGAGGCGGGTGTCTTGTCGAAGAAGGGTGCCGGGGACACCCTGGCTACGTCCAACTGCCTGAAATACCTTGAGCTGTATTCTGCCAGAAAAACATACTCATAAAATGATCTAGCTTGTCCCTCTTGCACATTCTTGGTACCGGGATGATTCCCCAGGTGGATCCCCCGCTGTGAATTGCGACAGAAGTACCCAGACAGCTCTCTCTCGCTTTCGTAGTGGTCATCTAAGAGGCCTCGCCTTCCAGGGTGGTCAAAAAGTCCACCCGCTTTGTCCGAAATGCAACAATGCGCAGGCATCTCCGGCTCATATTCTTAAGTGTCTGGATTTGTCCTACGACGACCTACTGGACTTTCATATTCTGGTCTATGATTTTTTAAGGGTGAATAAACTCGTAGATCTCGTCTATCAGTAGCTGGGACACCTGGATATAGGTAACAACAACCATTGTCTGCTACCAACTGGAACCGCAAAATCGCATGTTCAACTGAGCATGCTCAACACGCATCGTCTGTTGTGTGAAACAAGTGCTCCGCCGCCATTTCTGGCGGTGACGGCAGAATCACCAACCGGCAATTTCCAACAGCTTGGCCTCCTAGATCCCCCGACTTGAATCCTTGCGACTTTTGGCTGTGGGGGTGCCTCAATAGATTGGTCTATCGTTATCCCATCCAATATTTCTCCGACCTTAAAGAAAGCATGGAACGTCATGTGCGTAAAGGTGCGTTCAGACTAGCATTTTTACCGTTCTTCTCGTAGCTAATGTTGCAAAAATCGTAAGCACCAAAAATCAGAGCGTTCACACTTGGACTTGAAAGTTTTGCATCGGTTGGGAGGCGAGAGGGGGGTGGGGTTCTGGGTGAAACGAAAAAGGTTTGAGTACGGTGCATGCGGGAAGAATGATTGATGTTGACATCCTTTCCCCACGTTGAAAACGTATCAACAAAAGAAGAAGGGGAACCATTGAGACATTAGGAACGGATTTGGAAAGAACTTAAATCCCAGAAAACTGGTTTTATCGTCGCTAACTGACGTCACAACTAAGACCGATAGCTACAATAAGAACTCGAACGACAGTAAGAACGTAGTCTGAACGCACCTTAACACTCCCCAGTTCACGCTGCTTTCAACAACAGACGAATGTGCGATTTTACGCTTCCAGAGGGTAGCAGACAATGGTGGATATCCTATCGTGCATGTTTTGTAAAATTTGTATATTATTTATATGTTATCAATAAAGTTATGATACGCCACCTATGGGTGGTTTTTGAAACTCATTGTTTTTTTTTTCCTCGATAAAATTCCCATCATTTCCATATGCCATTACCCGATTTACATGCAATTATGCTGCATAGTTTTTGCTACAGGCTGCACGCACATTTCAAGTTTAGTTATGGACAACCTGTATTTTCATATTAGTTGCAGTATGCACAATTTTAAAGTTTATCTTTTTTTAAAATTTTTACTAATGTTCATAAACCCGCGTAATCATACTGGTTAGCAAATTTTTAAATATGATCGCAATTCTGAACTATCGTGAAAAGAAAGCTTATACTAAATGGTCTAGAAAAACTTCTCTCCGAGTATAGAAAATTCCTTTCGTGTTTACTTAGTACTTAAAAAAAATGTGCATTATCATATGATAGTATTAGCAAGTATAGCTTTATAATTCTTAATACTTCAAACATTATTTTGCTTTAAAATACATCTTTGGAAGTTTCTCATGTTTTAATGGCTAATCTTTAATGACTTTAATAATCATCGTGGTACTGCTAAGGTAGTAATGACTGTGATCACAGGAGAACAGTTTAAAAATGAACGGCAGATTGAGAGAAAAAGAGATACAGAATTATGAAATTAAAAAAATGACAATTGAAAAATTTTAAAATAAAGAGATTTTTCCATACATCAATTGCTTAAGTTATTTTATAATGTCTTTTCATTCAATCAGGTATAAAATATAATTGTCAATTTTGTTTGGCTGTGAAATAAAATGCATCATGACTTTTATTTATGTTATTTATTCAAGCGTCATTGCAAATTAATGGCAAAATCATAGAAAACTATAAAAATAAGATATATTCTGTAAAAATACTGTATAACTTCCATCCAGTCAATGTCACTTTTCCAAGTCCCTTATTATTAATTAAATATGTCTTCACATACAAATCAAGAATATGAAGAAAATAAATATTCCACATCACGAGTGCAAATGCAAAAATAAATTACCAGCCAAAAATTCAGAAAATATGTTGCAGAGGTTTCTAGAAAATGAGCTGTCATGTTCTTGTTATGAGTTCTGACGCATATTATTAATGAAATAGGTTTCATAAAATATGCATACTGGGCTGGCCATAAAGTATTCAAAATGCATTTTTTATAAATATTCACTGAAAGCGAGACACCTAAATTGTACGACATAATTAATTATTCTATTAAATAAAGTTTCCAGCGATCATTTATTTAAACATATGATTAGTGGCTGAACGAAATAGTTTAAAATCAATTGGTTACATGGATGAAAAATAACAGGCTACTTAAAATCTAATTATTTTCCTTATCGTTATTTTAAGTGTACTATAAAACTTTATCGATAAACGCACGCAGAAAATAACTTTTAATAAAACCTTTAGCTTAACTTTAATGTTTGTTCAAAATTTGATATCATTAATGATAGCTTTTCATTTTCCAAAATCATTTTAAATATTATAAGAGGAAATTTCTAAATATGTTGTTAAAACGAATACACAAACACTTAAATTTATAAGAGCATAAATTATTTTACTAGGCAATACAATTTGCTAGAGGTAAATTAACTGCTTTTCGAACTACTTTTTTTTCGTACTATTATCGCCATTTTCTAAAATTAAATATATATTTCAGTATTATCTCTTGAAATAAAATATCTGAAAAAGATAGTTTTTTTCTTTTTTACATTTTACTGAAGATTATTTTAATTACTAAATTGCATAATCAATAGAAAATCTCCGGGAAATTCAAGGTAAATCTTTTATAGTGCCACCTGGCAGCAAACAGAAAAGCTAGTATTTATTTACTTCCAAACAGTATGATTTATGTGGAAAAATTTATTACATTGTTGTGAAGCGTCCTCGATTTACTAAAAAAATAATTATAATAGAAAAAAGAAAAAAAATACAGTTATCGACAGAGATTTCATTTGTGAAATTCAAAACGTATTGGAATGTACATTGTACTTTTCAAGTACAATGTACATTCCGACTCTGATTTCAGACTTCACCTTTTGAAAGATATGAGGTGAAGCGTTGGCACAGACACCCGGGATTCACAATTTAAAATATTGCAATGTTGGTGGTAGGCTAGCGTACATTTGTTCTTTGACAGAAGATGCCGTAGAAAAGAAGTCCATTTGACCCGATAAGGTGTGTTGGAAGCCATTCTACTCAACTATCTCTTATACAGGGAATGGAAATCTTTGTAAACGCAGTCTAAAAAGTATTTTGTCACAGTTTCGGACCACAATCATATCGGAAGCGAATCATTCGCTATACCACTGATCACGGACACCGTGAAAATTTTGATTGAAAACATGATTTTTTTTTCTTCTGCAGCGAATGTCGTTTACGCTGCCATTAATTTTGGTTATGATGTTCTAAGCCGAATTCTGAAAACATGAACTGTGCGATCTCGTATTCTTTTTTAAAATAGTTGTGTACAATGTGCATTTTCGTACAAAAATGAAGATGTTGTATAAGTATGTATAAGTAAGTATTGTATAAGTAAGTTTTCTCCCGTGTTCCTTAACATTTCTGAAACAGGAACACTATATTTAGTGTTCATCACAAAATTGCGCTGTAATCAATCTCATCAGATTAAGCATATTAATTTTACTGTAACTAGATACCACCTTTATGGCAAAAAGTTACCTGTATAGAAATAAGTTGGGGGTTTTCTGGAGGGGTTTATAATTAAGTAAATCCCTTACGTAGATTATCATGTTATTGAACACAAATGATTCGTTAAGGATAAAATTAATCATTTTATAGCAAACTTTTTTAATGTACAAAGAAACAAAGAAGATTTCTTTTAATGATTTAAATATTACGCTTCTATGTACGGTAACATGAGAAGCCTTTTCGAAGTGATGAAAAAATAAGCAAGGAAACCCACATATAAAATTATACAAATAATATATGTTGAAAAAGAAACACTTGTTTCCAGTCTAACATGGAAATTAAGCACCACTGCAACGTGTGAAGTCTATGGATGTCTAGACTGAAATAGTAGGAGTGTAAAAAAAGACAGTAATATTTATACCATGCCACAAATGCTCATATAACGGTGCCATCTGGTCATAAAAATGGAAAACAGAAACACTTAATGAAAGCTATCCAAAAGCTATACAAAGAGGGGGTTCGCTAGAGAAGCCATTAACTATACTTCGGAATCGCTTTTTCCGTGTGTATCGTAGATGAAAAGTCCATTGGGACACATACAGGTTACTATTTGTTTTTGACTTAATCCTGAATGGTTTTCATCTCTTCTTTGAACTAAAGTACTAGCTAAGAAGCCAATGCAGTCAGCCAAGGTTCCAGACCGATGAAGGGCTTCAAAACATCGTTTATGCCCTTGTTTCATAACTCGTGGTAACGTTATTTGCTTGGAGAAAACTTGCTTGCCAGTAAGATAAATGCCTGTATCTTCATTTGTTGAAAAGTATCCACTTTTGTGTGTAACTTTTTGCAATAAATTCGGCTTTCCCGTTCAACTATTGCCTCACTTTACCGAGTGAGTCTGCCCTCCAGTGTAAACATTGGTGGTTCACGCTTTCTAGGACGGGGTATGGGAGGGATGTTCTATAATATACAGAATCACACAAAACCCTTTTAGAATTCCTAGATTATTTTCAAACTTCTTTGAAATTACTTGGTCGTAGGCAAACTAAATTTATTTCAAAGAACAAAGGAATTGTGGGTAACCTAAACAGACAATTAACAGAATGTCCTTCTGGCCCCAGTCTCTTTGGCACCTCAGAGTCGTAGCTATGAAGGAGTTTTGAGCACAAATAACATAATAAATGAAGATTGCATCGGTCATTTGACAGGATATTACGGAGAGTATAAAAAATCATCCACACCTTGGAACTTGTTTTTTTTTTTTACTTTTTTTTTTGCGTGGGCTGTCTTGCTAGCCAAAACTGTAACAATTTGTGTAAAATAATTTATATAATTGTTAGCAGAAGTTATTTAATGGAAGAGACATCATCAGCCCGAGACAAAAGGCTTTACCCTGCCCGCCCGGCTAACGATTTCAACTACCATCCCCAATGGCGGCGATGGGGCTGATACTCAGCTAAGTCCATAATCTCCCTGTGGCATGACACCTATATCTATATTAAAAAAGAGTAAAAATAATTTAAAAAATCTCTGGATGTATGTGCAGGCATATATATATATATTTTAATATATATATAGTGGCAACACCATTTTTCACTTTTTACAATTTTTAGCATTGGCAACACATATCACTTGTTCAAATGAGATTTCCATGTGCTCAAGGTCTGGTATGTAAAATTATAATTCCTATTTCTAATTTTTCTTATCTTTTTGATTTCTTCTTTCCTTTATATAGTAGGGTAGGGCCCAGATGTGTGGAGTTAATATCTCTTCTGATATGCCACACAACCGAAACCCTACTATTTGGTTTGCTGTAAATTATAATCCACTGTTTGTGGCCCCTGACGATGGTGACAGTGGTTATAATTTCCGTTCCATTATATTATCACAATAATTCTTGCACTTTATTTGGCTTCAAAATATGGTTTCTAATTCTTGCTATTTTATGCGAGATATGTCTTATTTGTAGTATGTTTTGTGTTTTACTTGTTAGTTATGCCATATATATATATATTTGGACGAGAAAAAAAACGAAGTTCCTATTCAGTGAATATACACTTTTAATTCTAATTTTAATTTTTAAATAGTCTCTCTAAATATTAGAATAAATATCTGAAAAATTAACCATATGTATTTAGGTAGTACATATAATCATTAGAGTTAAATTACAATATTTTTTAATATTTAATTGGCTATACCAGCTATTTATTATAATTCAATAATTATAATTTTAATTTAAATAATATTTCTTTATTTTAATATAATGAATATACCCGTATTTTAACACTGCCAAATAATTTTACACTACTGTTTTTGGCAACACTTTTATAATCTTAGTTCTATTTTTACACTTTATACTTCTGTCAACACTATATTTACTTTGGCAAAATTGCTTAGTGATCTGTATTGTTCCTGCTAGGGTATGTCTGTTTTACAGTGTTTTTTTTTCAATTATTTTGCTATAAAATACATTTGTTTATAATTTTCTTGATTTAGATTCTTGTACTGAAGTAGGATACAACCCAAAAAGTTGGTGTGAATATCTCTTTTGTTATCCCACACAACCGAAATCCTACTATTTTAAATTTCTTTAATTATAATTTACTGGTTATGGCTCCTGACGATGGTAGCGGTTATAATTTCCATGCCATCCTATTTTCACATTGTTTAATTCTACTTTGTTAAGCTCAGCATCTGTTTTGTTTTTTTTTCCATACGAGGCATGTAATTTTTGCATCTGCTGTTACAGTTTTTCATGCGGTACAGTATTGCGGTAATTCAATTGAACCTCAATCCAATGCTCCGTTTAAACGCTAGCGAACTTTCAAGAATTTCTCTCCATATGCCATAATACAAAAGAAATCTTCGTCGTAGCCCTGTAGAAAAACTATAAGTCTAATTCTCATGCGGTGTATGCAGTATATACTTTGCGTTTTATTTATTAGTTATATATATAAAAACTTTTTTTTATCGTGTTTACATTTAATACCATAAGAATAGAAACTCAGCGTAATGTCTTCCCCTTGTAATTATACTGCCATAAATTCTTAAATAATAATGTTAAAATAATTCAAATAATACTGAACACTGTTAAGATGCTGCCCGATAAAAACATTATTTTTACAAATACTTAAAAGAATAATGCCACCCAAGTTTATGCATTTATTAAAGATAAATAAAACTATGTTGTCTGGCAAGTACTTATATTCATGTAAATCTGGTTTGTGTTGGAAAGACGAGTGGTCTCTAAATGACACAAACAAAGCTAAGTATTGATTATTTTTGTATTCTACGAAAAGGTTATTTTTTTTATTTTGGAATACCCCTTTTTTCCCGTTACCTCAAGAGACGGTGAGTAAACTTAATAAAACAATTTAAGAGGATGAAAGGAAATTGCAAGGAAAAATAGCTTTTCTCTTCTATTGACAGAAGAAAAATAGTTTTCGGGAGAAAATTCTGACATCGAATAAGACAGAATCAACATAAGGCATTGTACGAATCCAAAATTTTCTCAGAACAAACATATGCGGTCTCAATTAATAAAAAGCATTCGCTTCGTTTTCTTCGACTGCATATTTCGCTATTCTTTTCAAGAAAGAATGTAATGAAATGAAAAATTATATGCGGAATTAGTTTCAAATAAGAATGAAATTGGAATACTTTTGATAGAAATTATTTTTTAGAAATGTTCCGTTTTAATTTATTTATCAAGCAATTCTTTCGGTTAGCTACATCATTTTCATAAATTAACACAATATTTCCTATTATTGTAAGTCAAGTCATGTTCACATATAGTGTAAATCTATGAGCATAAACACAAGTAATATTAAAATCTTACAGCTACATGTTTAACCAAATTAAAAATAAAAATATTTGAAAGAAATCTTTTGAAGCTTTAATACTGTTTATGCTGCAGTTTAAGTTAACTTTAATTGTGTTTATATTCTAGTTAGGCTAAAATAAGCTGATAATACTACAAAACTAATTTTATGAATTGCCCAAGTACTAAAATGTTAACGGAAAGCATTATTTACTTGGTATTCTTCAACTAAAGATTTTTTTAATTCTATGCTAAACATTGTCGAAATATTAGGCAACAATTACAGTTTACTTAACAGTATAACTTATCGTTAGTAAATAATCGTAAATAAGTAGTAACTAAATATTAGTAATACTCTCATTGCTTCCATTTCCATCTAAATTCAATTGTGAGTCCAAAGTTACTAACACAAGTCTTGTTTATCTGAATGTCTCTGCACCCAAAAATAACATAAGTACACACAAACAATGCAACATTAAAATCATTTCATTCATTCAGTAGTCATAAAGCATAACGGAAGCCGTAGTCATAAAGCAATGGAATTTGTGCATTCTTCTAAGAAAAGGTTCTACACAGAAGAACACAGAAATTCTTGTGCAAAGTTTTCCGTGTTTGCAAGTGCGAAATAATATAAGATAAGTGTATTAGATTTACAGTAATCCACGAGAATTTACGAAATTCAGAGAGCAGAAAGAGATAGACTTAGGGTTGTGCAAATACTTCGGTTATTTTTTACATTGTTAAAAAGAGTTACTTAGAAATAACCAAAATGCACTAATTTCCGAATTCTTATTCAACTTATAATAGGTCCGGGAACTTCGTTCTTGAATTTAAGAAATACATGTACTCATTTTTTGAGTTCATGAAAGAACTCAAACATGTGTAGACGTTTACTCAAAATTTTCGAGCACATTATGTACTCATTTTTGAAAACATATGAAAAGTAGTTAACGAATACATTAGTCTTAAATTTTAAAGTAGACTTATTGCAGGTACTGATTTTTGAATACGAACAAGAATTGATATTTAATATATTTTTGTTAGGTGCATTTTTGTTATATTTTTATTATACTTAATACGCATACATTGATTATCGATTTTTGTATTACTCATACAAGAATCAATATATTCTTATTAAATATATAAATTTTTAACACGTCGATTGAAATTTATGAATAACCATCATTTTATACTTAAGTACAGTTTTTATATTATTTGATTGTTTTGTAAAAACTACTTCGTTTTATTATAGTATTTATATTCAAGACGCTGATGGTCGTAAAATTATTATAGAATGACCATGTGTGACTCTTAATTAGAGCCTGGGATGGGATTCTTCCACTTTTTCTAATGTTGGGCTGCAATTAAAGCAATTTTTGAAAAGCAATTATGCTACAAGAATCTATTATATTGTAATTGTAACTTAAATTTTCTCACCCCTTCTCCTACTCACTTTATCAGTTGCAAAATCACAGTGCATCAAAAAGTTATTAAATATTTCTTTTCACATACTATAGCATCTCAGTGATGTACTGGTGGTAAATCAGTGTCTAATTTCTTGGTATTCTTGATGTTTAAAACTTTGCTAACTGAAGATTTAATAATAATTTATTATTTCTTATCTTATTTGTACTTACCAAATAAAAATATTTTATGATATTAATTGACTTTATGATATTTTTATAATGCAACATGTTCAGATGCATTATATATAATGTACAAAAATGATACAAACAAATTTTTTACTCTCGTATGATTTCAGTCTTTTGCTTTTTTCCAAGCTCATTCTTGAGAGATAAACTTACAAAAGCGTAGCTTTCCCCTAACTCTGTTTAAAAAAATGTATTAAAACATAAAATCTAACAAAATTTCGACATATTTACGCTTAAAAATATTATGTCCCCTCCACCCCCCCAAAAAAAACAATAGTCACTCTACGCTTACGAACGTTATTCATTGTTAGGCGAGACTGCAGAATAAATAAGCAATGAAAATTAACATACAAGTGGTTAAAACACAAATATTTCTCCTCCTGTGATTGTACTCTTATTAATATAAAAAGAAATAGATTACTAAATCAAAACTACTGATAAAAAGAAATAATAGCTATAAAATTATACGACCAACCAGCGCCTTAAATATAAATAACGACAAAACAACAAATTGCTATATCTTAAAACAATTAAGTAATATAAAAACTGTACTTACGCACAAGATGATGCTTATTGTTGCATTTTAATTCATTCTTCTATCATCATAAATGCTAGATTTTATCTTCCATTGAAAATGCAGCAATCGGCACAAGCTCTCGAAGCTCCCTTTGCAGCAATATGGCCTGTATCGTTTAAGTTTGAAAGATGCTTCTAAAGATTGGCTCTGGGCATGCGGAGAAATACAGTGCAGAGTGTTTTTGAAAAATAAAAACTTATATACTCAGTTTCACATTTATACTCAGTATATAGAGGTTATACTCAGTCACACGCATGCGCGTGTTGTAGCATGTACGCAATAAGATTTAGTTCGTAAGCTTAAAGTACGCTATTAATTTATTCTTATACCTAGTTCAGCGAAATATTTGCGAACAGCACATAAATGTTGACTAAATAATTTCTCCGTATGCAAGTAAAGTTATAAGAGACTAAATTTTTATTAATTCACCTGCTTATTTTTAAGTTTGAATTGCGGTTCATATTCAAGCACGTCATGTACACGATTAAAAAAAAAAATCACTAATAGCTGGACATCGAGACAAACTTGTCCAAGTTCAATTCCTCCAGAGTCATCCTCGTTCCTCAGGAGTGAAATCTAGCTCCTTTTTTTAAGCGTGATACTCCCTTATGACACAAATAGTTTTAAAAATTTGCGAGTATATAAAAGTACTCGTCTTTAATATATCGTATAACTCGCAATTGTGTAGAAGTCTCAAGTATAAATGATTGTGTCTATATAATACTACAGTCAGACTCGTATCCAGAAAAACAATTTGGAGGGGTCCAAACGGCAAAAAATGCAGAATTTTTCACAAAAAGACCACATCTTCATAATTTTTGTTACAAAAAACAAAATTTCATGGGGGGAGTATCCGGATCCCCTGGGCCCACCTCAAATACGTCCTTGACTGCAGTGTAGTTCCGTTAAACTTTTCATTTTTTCATTGATTTCAAGTGGGGTTTTGGAAAGTAGTGCAACTTCGTCTGAGAAAACTTCATTAGCGACTTCTGAGAAGTTGGAGCAGGCACAGCACCTTCTTCATACCACTAACAAATTTCTATACTAGTTGCAGATGCACTTTTATGTTTCTTCGAATGTAAAAGCAAACCAAAAACAAATTCTTATTGTTCATTAAAATAGCTATGCAAACATCACAAGGTTTTGATGATATTTATTAAAAACAATGACTTATTTACCTGTTAAGAATACGAATTTTTTCATTTCAAATAAGCCAATTCATTTCATTTCTATCTGATAAAGAAAATAAAATATCAAACGAGATTTTTGGCCTACCCTATACAAGCAAATATATATAGAAACAAGAAAGAAAACCATGCCAAATGCAACGATTATAAAACTTTGTTTGGATAGCATATAATGTAGTCTCATATTAATGTTCTATCTATTAAGTGTTTGTTGCATGTAAATCAATTAACGGGGGCACGATTTATGAATCTTTAAAATATCCATTGGTTAATAATATAGTTGTGACTTCTCGCCAAATAAAAGAGACAAATGCAAACTACTGCCGAAAATAAAGTAAAACGAGAAATATATATATTTTATTTTACTACAGAAAATTTGCTTCCAAATCTGTTAGTAACTGTGCAATTGAATCCTCATATTAAATTTAATAGCCCTAGTACCACGTTTCGACAAACGAGCAGATGTGCATGCACACACACACATATTTTACTTGTTATTTATTTACTCAGATATATATTTTTTAAATCCGTCTAGTTTTTTTGTATAATGCTTACTTTTACTTTAATAAATTATTTAAATTATTTATGAATGGAATTAAAACTAGGTAAATGGTGATACATTCTAATTTATCCTCCTAATGTATAGAAAAGTACAAGTATACCAATTTTCTGTTCAATAGCAATTCGAGAAACTTCAATTAGTGGGAGAGAATGTTTCTTTGACGCTATGAAATGGCTTAAAGTCAAAATTTTACATAGCTATAAAGTAAAGTTCATAAATATCCAAGAGCAAAGCTGCTGTAAAAAGAAACTGAACTGATCAGGTAATTAAAATTTCCCCTCTAAATTTCATTTCAACTTTCAGAGTGTGGAAAACTTTTCCTTAAAAAAATCGCCCCAACATTTTTTAAAAATATAAGATGATTTGTTTTTTCAGAAAAACTATTGCACTAAATCATCTTAAAAATTTGAATTATACTAAATCTAAGTAAATATTTAAATGTTCTGAAGTGTGAATACTGCATGGTTCATTATTAAAAGAACACGTTTGTACTCCTTTAAAGAAACATTATCTAAGAATCAAGGCTGAAAATGCTTCATAATTTTTTTAGCATTAACCATGATTAGGTTCCTGATATAACATTAAATGGAGGAATGCATTTTACAGATGATGTATTCATAAAGTTGTTATACTAAAAGCTATCTATGCAGCCCAGTTTTGTGTAGTGATTACTTATGTTGATAATTATTAATCGAAAAAATATTATTTGCTACTGTAATCATAAAAATATTATTTGCTAGTGTAATCATGTTATTCTGGGCAACTAATCATCTACTTTGGCTGCTCGCAGTGAAATGAGGATTATTTTCACAGAAACTACTGATTTTAAAACTATTTATCTACAATCCTAGTCTATGTAGACTGAAGGGGGATCTGAGATTTTGACATGGAGGGAGAGATATTCGGGCCCATATAACTCTACGTCTATTCCAGTATGTGTACACCTAGACTCTTTCAGATTTGGATGGAGTAAAACTGTCAGCAAGTGAAGTTTAAAATTGAAGATGGTTATCCGCTAACCGTTCTGCCGATGGAAAAGTAGAAATGGGCAAATCGAATAGCGTGTTCAATTGAAAAATTAGGAAAAACACCAACATTATTATTTTTCTTTTGAAAAATAAAATCTGTCCGTTGCCTAAGGTGACCACCATCGGTTCTTCTAGAAAAGTGGCTGTTTCGAGGGATGCTCGCGTAAAAGGGAATTTTTACATAAAACTTGCACAGAACATTCAGTTTGAGTTATTTACTTTCCATATCTGTAATGTAGTAGACACAGTACCGGCACTGATAACGTTAATACTGTGGGATCAAAAATAAATGTGAAAATGTGTCTTTCTTTTTCCAGTGACAAATGCTTGATACAGTCTAGGGTACTCGTTAACAAAACTGGCTGTAAGAGGGGTCGCGAATTATATATTTGAAGCTTTGTGACTGTCCGTTGTCCGGAGTTAGGGGTCGCCGCGGTGTAGTGTTATCATTTATGTTATTGCTAGATTCTTTGGATACGGTGCTTGAAATTTTTAATCATTTTGTGAGGTAGCCGTGGAATAGGGGTGGCCATTTACAGAAGTTTAACAATTAATTTTTAGCAGAAGGTGAATTGTTCATTTTGTCAGATTATCAATTTTTTAACACAATACAGTTAGAATTCAATTCGCATTCAAGTTACAAATCTAAAATTCGTTGTAAATACATCGGATGTAAATACAGTCGGCATTTTCTGGTGATACTACAAGAAAATAGGTGCAATTGCTGTAACATAGCTGAATTGCAGGAACATTCGAGTGAAAATGCAGCTTCCGAGCACGTTAATGAGGGGAAAATGCTTTACATAAAATAACTTAAAAAGTTAAAAATTGCTTTATTTTATTATTATTATTATTAATAATTTTAATTAATTTGACTATTTTAACGTTTTTTAAAGTGCATTTCCACACAATCCGTCATGAGTGGAAATAGGATCTTTCTTTACCTAAAAAAACTTGGACCGTTTGTACCACTTGACCCTGTTCCTCATTTCATGAGTGTGTGGCTATTTATTAAATTGAAACTTTGAACGGCAGATTTTTTGCATTTTCTTATTACTTCAAAAGTGTATTTTTGTATATTACTTACTTCCTTTATTTTATCGACTTCTGTTTCTTGTTTTTAGTAATATTAGACTTTTCTAGAATTTTTCTTAAATTCTTAGCTGGTTACTTTTGTGATAATTTTTACAGATGCTAAAATATTTAGAGAAGGTACAGGGAGATATGAAATATCTACCTAGGAGTACATCGAAGATAGGAATTGGTTGACATTTGATGTTGCTTTTGTCTCGAGGTTAGAGACAGAAAATTAAACAACACTAATTTACGGGTATAAAAAAATATAAAACAATGACATTAACAAACATATCCTTGTGAAAAAAATAATTGCAGAGCTGTAAAAGACATATGAAATGTACTTACGTGCAGATACGTGCATAAAAACATTTAGATCACTCTTACCTAAAACAAAGAAAAATAATCATTACGTAAAAAGTAAACTTAAATTCTGTGCATTGATTGTTGTTTTAATGCACCTCATATCTATTAATAATTTTTAAACGTACCAGTTTATTCAACTATAAATTGTACATTATTAAAACACAATTTAATCAAAGCATATTAGTAAGAGCTAAGTTTTAAAAGATATCTTTATGAAATGAGTGAGAAATCTCTAGGACCAAGAGGCATTTCTTTAATTTACATAATTTGCTGTCTATCTCTTTGAAAATCTAGTAATATCCCAGACCGTTTGCCGTAGCTGAACTAAATTTGGACCACCGATTAAATAGCACAAGATATTGCGGTTGTTGAAAAAAAATTAATGTAATTGTCACATTTCAATTTATTTTATGTTTTTTCTTCTTTTTTCAGTCATTATTCACGTATTTTTAGATTTATCATGCTAATTAATTTTTCATTCAAAAACTATTCTTTTAAATAATCGACATTCGTCATAGAAGAGTGAATCTTATTTTTCAAATGAATTCTGCTAGATTATTGTAGTTATATTTTATTTTATTAATGTCGCTAGAAAATTCCAATTCATGGGGACTGAAATCTTTCAAAAATGGCTGATAATTTACTTAAAAACTGGTTATCTTTAGGAATGAAGTTTAATAATTTTCCAAGTTATTATATTATTTTAGAGAATAGCAGACTTTAACGCTATATGTTAATGTTTCTTTTCTTTTTTAAATTATTGTTTTAGAAGTAGAAGTTATATTTTGCGGCTTTCTTTCTATTTTCCATTTTAGAAAAAGTTATTTTCATTTTTTTTAATTGTTGGAATAGATAGTAAGTAAGAATTTATTTGATGACTAGCGGCTACCCGCGACTTCGTCCGCGTCGGCTTTAGAATTAGGTGTCCCGAGAGAAACGAATCATGTGTGAATAACAAATATGTTTCCAACCAAAGAAACAGCATTTAAATATTATTTGCTTTTTACTCATTTTAAATGAAGTATTATGCATGGTAGCATACTTCATTTAAAATAACAGAGAACGTAAAATTACTAAATTTAGATTTTTTTCAGGCATTTGGCGAATAGAGACAGTTACGACAGTATTTGCGAACTGTTTTGAGTGTTCTTGTAAAAGAGATATTTATGCTATATGCATGAGTTTTAGCCATTTATATGTTAATCAGGAATAGTGCAGCTCTCTATTAGCGAAAAAGTTTTAGAATCGGTTCTATAGTTACAGAGATACCCATAGAGCGTAATGTATTAGAATTATTTTGAGTGTTCCTGTAAAGGAACTACTTGCGCTACATGCATTAATTTTAGCCTATAATACTCAAGAATAGTGTAGCTTACTATCAATGAAAAATGTTTTGGAATCGGTTCAGTACTTACAGAGATACACATAGAGCGTAATGTAATTCTTATGAGTATCCCTGTAAAAGAATTATTTGTGATATATGCATAAAAGGTAGCCTATAACACTCAGGTTCCCCCCAGTGTCTAAGAGGGTCTGCTCTCAAACCTGGAAGAAGGGAGGTGCTAGGTTCAAACACCAGTCGCGCCTGTCGACCTAGCCGCTTGCAGTTTTCCGTGTTTTTTTCAAAAACCTCGCAAAAATACGGGCTAGGATCCCTTAGAAAATTCCACACAGAGGAATTCTCCATATACGCCTAGGACCCTATATGTTTGCAAATAGGCCTAGGACCATATAGGCCTAGAACTTTCAATCAGTGAAGAAAGTTTTAAAATCGGTTTAGTTACTACAAAATTTCCATAGAGCGCAATGCATTAGCATTATTTTGAGTGTCTTTGTAAAAGAATTATGCTATATGCTTGAAAGGTTGCCTGCATGTTAATCCAGGGCATAAGCTATCTTCATTACAAATTATTCCAACCATTTTTGTGTCATTCAGTCAAAAACATCCAAACACATAAACGTACACATTTATATTATTTGTAGGATTTGGAAATTTACGAACTTTAGTTAGTGAAACACATCTGGACTTTTCTTGGTACTTACCTATTATCCCGGCGGTCATTCCCGCCAAACTGTTTTTTCGTCAAATGAGTTGCCAAACTGTTACCAATCGTATTCAAAACCATTAATAATTTCATGGGCCTGGCATTTATCTCGGCAAAAAATTGCTCGTCTTATCGGATCGTCGGGATAATACGTGAGTAGAGTTTTCTTTATTTATGCTTTTTGATTTGGCGTAAAATCAACATAATTTCCATACTTATTTATGTTTTCCTAATGCATGTGATTTTGCAAAAAAAATTCTGCTTTATTTCAAAAGCATAAATCATTTTGTGCGGGTGATAAAACGGTTTTTAATTAATAGTTAGAAAAGTAATTAAAATTTCCGAGCCTCAGGTACACTTTACCGAAGTTATGCGTCCAGGCATGCTCAAATTTTCAAAGATCTGCTTTCTGTAGATTTGTCTGGAGGACATTTATTTTTATTATTAGAGATAGATGTATTTGGCATAAAACTGGCATAATTTCCGCATTATTTAATGTTTTTCAGATGCGCGTGCTTCTTTATTGAAGTAGTAGCATTCTTGTTAGCTCAAAACATGGATCATATGATACGAGCGAAACTCGCCAAGCATGGCAACGTATAAACGGTTTTTAATTAATAATTAAAAATCTAAAATTCTAAGTAGCCTATAACCATCTCCAGGGTCCCATCTATATCTAAATCAAAATGCATCCTAATCGATTCAGCGGTTTAGGCGTGATAGCGTCATAAACAAACAAACAAACTCACTTTTTATTTATAAAATTTTTAGGGTTAGTTAGGGTAATTTTCAAAAAGGGGGGTTAAAGAATTGTCTGGGTTAAACATTATTATTATTAAAAAATATTGCGTTTTTGTTTTTTTTAAAAAAAATTTACATTTCGTTTTGTAAGTTTT
>JAWZYV010019079.1:0-28763 GCA_038373885.1 Cheiracanthium punctorium
TGTATTTTAATGGCATGTTAAAGTTTCTGTTACTTATAATTTACTAAACTAATAATTATTTATTCACAAGAATATGCAGTGAAAGATTTTAGAAGCAAGTTTATTCATTCATTTATTTGCATTTATTTATTTTTTCTAGCACAGTGCCAAGTTCCCTTTGTGATTTAAACCTTAATTTTATGTTAGTGTATGGTTTGAAGTTTGGATTTCTATATGTGCGAATTTTCAAGTACCAAAAATTTAAATTTTGCCCAATAAAACCTGTTTGTTTTCATCCTAAACACTGGGTTTTTTAATAAAACCCGCCTGGGTTCCAAACCACATTCCAAACCGGTCGTTCTACTGAAAATCGACAGCTGTTGCAAGTGCATATACTCATCAAGTACAAATCTTGTAGGTTAGAGAAGAGACAGGTCTAAATACTTTATTAAAATTTAATTTTTAAAAATATGTTGGTGTAATTAGCTATGTATTAGTATGCAATTTCATAAACAAAACAAACAATATTTTAAAGCATTTTTTGGGGGGTACTACCAAATGTTTATATTTCTTTGAGGGACACCCTCTATTAACCACGAATTTTTTGCGGAACAGATGGTGCTCACTCCCGAGAAGATCCGATCCGAAGTTGTTCCCGTAGTGCCTGGGCACCAATCGCCCTACTTCGGGGGAGAAGAGGAATGAACTTCAGGGGCCCGCTTTCATTACTGAGGGGATTTCCCATTGATCCAGGGAAAGGGGGGGGGGGAGGAAGCCTATTCATCTTCCTCAGCAGAGCCTATTCGTCTTCCTCAGCAGAGGACTTAGAAAAAATTTCCCGATTAGATGAGATAAAGTTGAAGAAAAATAATTTTTCTTTAATAAGTTAATCTCCTTAAGCCTGGCAAGTAAAGTTTTAAGATTTGAAAGAAGATCACTTAGTGAGCTTACGCCAAGTTCCTCTTCAATGGCTTTAACAGTTAGTTTGATTTCAGGGAGGATTTTTTGAATATTCTGAGAGCTTGGGGTTGTTTTGGAATTATGGCTATTGATTGTAGTAGAAATGTTATTAGTTTTACTTGGTGGATTATTTAGGAGGCTGTTTTTGACAGCGTTAGCATATGAAATTGGCCTTATTTTGGGGAATTCGGAGCATGCCTGATAGCTCGCTACATGATCGCCGCAGCACATGCAGCAAGTAGGTTTAGTGCTTTTCAAACCCGCAATAAGTTTCACTGTATTTACTTATTTATATATGATTGTAGAAATCTCTAAAACAAGACTACTAAAGGGGGCCCACACTTTAGGCACTCTCGGTGTCGCCTTTCTGGACAGTTTGAATAAAAGGAACACCGTTCAAAGAGTTTGCCGAAATGAATCGCACTTTGTTGGTGGTGACCGCATATTATCTGGCTAGCCGAGACGAGGAGACGCCAGGTACCGACCAATGAAGACCCTTTAATCCACCCCGTCTGGAGAATATCCACTAAAGATGTGGGCAGTGGCATACCCAGGGGGAGATGCAATGGGACATGTGCACCCCCCAAGATTTCTCAAAATTGAAATATTTCAGTAGGGGAGGGACCCCAATTTCTTCCAAAAAATTTTTTTCATCATGAAAGGAAAACGTGATTCCAGTTTAGTAAATTCTTGAAAAATTAATAGAAAGTCTTTGATGACTCTAAAAATGTGTTCCTTTGTGTTCGTGAGGCCAAGGCCAATGGTCAGAATTTGCAGAAGGGGAGGGTGCCTGCCGTATAGAATATCTGTAGAACTACTCGCCTTCGGCCACCAGTTATGGCTGCTTTGCGGCCAAAATGTGCAACCTATGGCACATGGGTCTCTTCGGACCAAAATTTGCAACATACTAAAACAATTCTATAACTAACTTTCTCGTTTAATATTGATACTTTAATAAATACAATGGTTAGTAGCAAAATCTGTTTGAAGGGGCGGCTAGGGAGATTACCGTTGAAGAGAAAAATAACATATTGAGATTGAGATATTTATCACTATTATCTGAATTCATGCTGCAATGTATTGTTTCCTTAAAGATATTTTTCTTTGTAACAATAAAACTTTCACTCGAACATGTGTTTGTACTTAAAGAAATAAAATTAGTGAAAAATTAGTAAAATATAAATTATAATGAATGGTTTTATACAGTTCTTTTGCTATAGTAAATTAATAAATTTGGTTAGTTGAAATAAGGCCTCAGAATCATTTTGACCAATTGTAAAATTATTTAATCCTTTTGAATACTAAATTTTTGCAGTTTTATTGAATGATTGGCTGGCTTTCCGATTAGCTACCGCTTGGCGACTTCCTACTACTGGCGCGCTTTTGTATCTGGCGACAGCCTTTCTCCCCTGTTTCACTTGGCAACCTCCGGATGGGAATATCGGAAGGGGAAATATCTGTGATTCGGAACCAGAACAGTCTTAGTGAATCAGGTGTATTTGAAATGAATCGGTTCTGTTCGGTACTCGTGATTGCTGTGTCGGGAAACAGGTTTAGTACGAGAAAATGTGTGTCAGGCTCTAGCTTTGTGTGAGATAAATCACTTTCGCCCTGCAAGGATATATGATAACCGCAAGTCATCTAACAGCTATACATATTCAAAATAAACTATATATTTTCTCCACGCTTTTTTTTTTTCGATTATTTTAAAAACCATACACACTTTTCATAAGTAAAGGGGGGGGGGGGGAGTAAACTCACCGGGAAGTTGAAAATGTACGGTATATGATGGCATTATTTTTTTATGGCATACACTAATTTAACCACATTAAAGGAATTTTCGATTGAGGTATTTTATGTAACGCTCATTTTAATTAATTAATATTTTATTTGATGTATTAGGTATTCTATTTTAAAGTGTTTTTGTCGATTACGTGCTTTATTTCGATTGCACATAGTAGGAAACAATGTAATTTTGATTAATCATATAATTGCACAGAATGACTATTAATTTTATTGCATTTTCTATAAATCATTGAATTTGATTTTGCATAGTAATTCTATCTCCTATAGTGTGAACTTGTTCGTCTCAGGTGCAAGTGCAACGGTCTGCCCCACCCTCCAGATCGCCTATCTAGAAAATAAGTTCTGCGTTTTTTGCGCTGAACAGGTAAGCAATGCATCAATAGACGCAGGCAGAAACGTCTCTCCCATTGTTTGAGGGTGGTTTTGTTTCGCACATTAATCTTTGTCGAGGATCTCGAGCGATCATTAAAAGTCGTAAAATCGCAAGGACAATGTCACTTTACCCCTGTAGTGACGACTGACGCATGTATGCACTAAAAACTGCAACTTTGAAAAAAAAATTT
Organism: Cheiracanthium punctorium; assembly: GCA_038373885.1. Taxonomy (NCBI): domain Eukaryota; kingdom Metazoa; phylum Arthropoda; class Arachnida; order Araneae; family Cheiracanthiidae; genus Cheiracanthium; species Cheiracanthium punctorium. The sequence goes on from JAWZYV010019079.1 coordinate 3,309, forward strand.
CATAAGTGGATTTTTTTTTTCAGTTCATATTTACAATTAAATCATTTATGAAAGTGAAAGATCTTTCATTTTGTCCAGTGTCTTAAACTTACGTTTCTTTTTAAATTTAATCAAAGTATTTTAAAATATTATGGATCAAGAAAGAAGATAATTTCTTCTGCAAAAGAGCTTCATTGCATCAAATTTTGAAAAATCAGACCTTCTTTTTCTTTTCTTTTTAAAATAAATAAATAAATAAATATTGTGAGAGTAAAAAATTGTCAGAAAGAAACTTATTCCGTTCCTAAAATTTTTATTATTATTAAATATTTTGGCTGCGTTCCTTGTTTGGAAAACTCGAAAATTATAAATTCCCAACTATCATTGGTCCCCCCCCCCCACCCCCGAAAAAAAAAAATCTTTTTAAACTGTCAATACATATTTTCCAACAAAAATAATTAAAACTTTCCCTTTAAGTTTTGTAAATGTATCACATTCACTTTTTTTTTTTTAATTAAATGCTTGACTGTTAAAATACAGATTGATTAAATCGGTGTTCCAAGGTTCAAGTCCCCAATAAAAAAATATTTTGTTTCATTCTCTTTCAATCTGAATCAGATCCCGGGTTCGGGTGCCTTCGCGCTTCTGTTGATCTAACGGTCTGGAGTTTAGGTTTTCTCCAGATGTAACGTGAATATGCGTTAGAACCCCTTAGAAAGTTCTCCTACCAAGGCACCCCCCCATCCTTGGCAGATCACCCTATCGTAGCGTGCCATAATCACACAAACAAATTCAGTCTGAATCATTAGTTTTTTTAAAAAAAGATTTTAAAAATAATACTAATAACAACACACCAATGAAAATTCCAAAAATAAATAAATAAAAATTGATAAAACTAGTATTGAGATTTATTCAAACATTTATGATGGACCTTTCAACCAAATTTTAGTGGATTCAACAAAAATTTAATGCGGATGAATCATTTTTAGATAGTATTATTAATTAGCATATTTTAATAAGTTAAAGACTGATAATTGTTTTAGTATTTTTCATAATCAGACAACACTATAGCAATATACAAAACTTTATATTAACTGGTTAATCAATACTGAAGTTTTTTACCGTCCATTATCTGCTAAATAGCAAGTGACAGTCGTAAATGAACACAAAATTAAAGGGAAAATTTTTTCCTGTCCGACCCGTTCAGCCCAAGTTGCTGTAAAAAAATACGCAAATACTGAGCACGGGAATGTCTTTGATCTCAATAAAACACCGACAGACGAACAATGCGGTGTGAGCACTGCCCCAAGCGAAGAAGGGAACTGAACAATGGGACATGGGACTGCGCTAATATAGTAGGGTCAAATGCTGTCTGCTTCCCCCCCCCCCAAATCCCTGTCATTATTAATCGATTAGAACAGAAAACAAGAATATTACAAACATAAATTGTACATTTATAAAATAGAATATATTGGTGCACCAATTAATGTTACTTTTTCTGTTAGGCTGATTTAAAATATATATATATATATATATATATATATATTTAAATACTTTGTTGTTGACTTTGTGCGTGGGTGGGGTGGAGGGGTAGAAACGCGCTTCCAAAATCAGATACGAGTAAGACTAACTCTGGTATTTATCATAACTCCTCAAGAAGAAAAACTCCTCTCGCATTTGTTGACAAATGTAGTCCGATGGTGGATAATACGTACGTGGACAGGTTAAAACAAGGAGCAAGATTTTAAAAAAAATTACCCATCTATAATGAAATGCTTCGATCTATTTCTCTACCCCCCCCCCTTACACACACACTACCTCAAATAAGCTACATTAAAGGTTTACATGCGTAAAATTATAATTTTATTGCAACATTTTTAGAATAATCGAATAAATGTGCAGTTTTCTGTAAAATTACATTTAATTTCTGAGTTGTTTTAAAATACTTTCATATATTACGCCCGAGCAGCAGACGAGAGCATAGCTCTCTCAACTGGGAGACGAAAGGTGCCTGGTTCAAACCCAAGTCGCGTTTCTCGACCTAACTGTTCGGAGTTTTCTGTGGTTTTCTCCGAAACTTTGCGTAAATATGGGGTAGAACCAGAACTAGAACCTTTTAGAAAGACACCCAAGGACGGCACCTCCCCCCCCCCCCCTTCAGCTTAGATCCTTAGAGCACATAATCGGACGTAATCCCACAAAATCGAAACAAAATTATAATATTAGATTTTACTTATTTCAGTTTTGTAACTTTATTTAAAATTAATTTAATTAGTAATAGATCAGTCGACGGGGAATCGGGCTGAGGACCAAAGAATAATCTGAAAGAACGGGGATGAGAACGTTAATCTGTAGGGCCGTATATCGCTTTGCTGGGTTACTTTTTTGGTGAGAGATACTTAAAACTGGGTTTAATACTTAAAATTTAAAGTTATCGTCATTCGAAATTGCTTTGTTTTTCGTTTGGTTGCAGCATGACACATTCTGGTCTTTGTTTTACAAAACAATCAAATTAAATAATTGACAAATTATAATTAATTTAATTAATAAATAGCTATTAGGGATGCAACGGATATCGGGCAAACAAACTGCATCCGGCCAATATGGCAGTAGCCGGATATTACAAATATCCGGCAGTACATCCGGGCTAAAATTATATACAGAGAAATAACATAAATAAACATAATAAATGGATAAATTCTAAAAACTGTAATAATAAAAAATGCGAAGAAACAAAGTTTTGTGAAAATATTTTGTTTTCAATACTTATTAGAATGTATTTTTAGCATTATAGAAAAGGAAAAAAATTAAGTACTATCTTTTTTTAAGATTGGAGTAAATTATTACTGGAAGAAATTATCCATCTTTGTACGAATTCGGTTACCATTTTTTCCACCATAAATTGATCTGCTTATGAGAATAGTGTACTTGTTGTAGTACTGCTGGCTGGTGAGAAAATCTCTCCCCCCCCCCTCCTAATTTTGATAAAAGTATGGAAAATTGTTACATTGATTTTCTAACAGTTGAAAGGAGATGTCTTTCTTTCAAAAACTGATCTTTTAAGATACTTATCTAAATCTGGAGGGAGAACATCCATGACATTGTTATTTGTATGACTTTAATTGCAGTAAAACTGGTACTCAATTCATGGAAACAATACCAAAAGGATTTCTGATTTTTGAATTAAATTATTTGAAACTAATGAGAAAATTTAAAGAAAAAGTAATAGCTCAATAATCGAAGAAAACAAGTAAAAATAAAACAAAAAAGGAGAAAATATACTGCTGCCGGATAATCGGATATCCGGTTAAAAGTTTGGCCGGACAGTCGGTACCTGGTATCCGGCCATATTGATATCCGTTGCATCACTAATAGTTATATAAAGAATTAAATAATTTCTTTATTTTATTATTTTCAAGAGTAAGTACATCGTTATGTAAAAATGAAGAAGAAATTCTTGTAGTGCAAAAAAAACATTATTTACAACAATTATTTTACACTGTGAAAATCTGTTATACTTTAGTATCAACAGAAATATTATAAGAAAGCAATAGTACATAAAGATTTTTACTCTATTTAGTGGTATTTTTATTTAATTTCTTATTTTGTGAGTGTGTGTGGAGGGGGGGGGTTGCAGAAGTGCATAAAAGTATGATGATTTTTTAGGAGCATTTGGAATGTAGTCAAATAAAACTCATAAAATGTTTAAAAAGCATTTTAAATTATACACAATACTTTATTTAAAAAATTCAGATGTATTACAGTTAAGCAGAAGTATTTATGAGAAAAAATAAAAGATTTTTGAAACTTTTTTTTTGAAGGTGGGGAGGGGAAGCTAATTTTAATGGAAACTTCCAAAAGAGATAAATACTAAATATATTAATGTAACTCTGTTCGCGCCCCGTTTGGACGCACGTTCCATTCTCACTTCTATTATTTCATGCCCACCTTTCACTCAAAAGAGTAAATTCCTTCAATATTGTGCGCTTTTTTCTCCGGTGAGCTTCTTTCAGCCACCGGGATAAGTTAGTTATTACCTATAGTAGGAAGTCCGAAATCCGGAAGTCTAATAACTGGAATAATTCATAATCTGTGTATTTTTATCTTCCAAAAATGTTATTTAAAAAATGAAAAACTCATCAGGATTTCTTATTTTGCCCACTTACAAAAAAAAAAAAAAAAAAAGTAAACAACAGAGAAGAAAATAAATGAGTTATACTCGAATCCCGTTTTAACAAAGTCCAAGGGACTAGAGACATCATTTCGCTCTGACAAAATTTCGCTGTTACTGATATTGCATCTCCATACTGTATAATTTGATTGGCGGGTGACCAAAGTCTTCGCAATAGCGAGATTTACGCTGTAACGGACTTAGCTAAAATTGGATTCGACTGTATTTATATTTTGTGTTATACATCTATTTAAAGCTGCTTGAATTGAGTGATCCACATATTTTATCAGGCTTTGCTTGCTCAGATTTTAATATGAATCCAAGAGAGCGGCGCAAATCTAAAACAAATATAGAACTAAGAACAGAATTGCTAGTTCCATGCAAAAAAGATACACGGCCTTACAGATTTAACGCGCATGTTCTCCGTGTATAATATGGTCAGGTCAGATTTTCTTCTCGGGTCCCACCCCTTCGAGGTGGGATTGTTTAATGTCATTATTTATGATACGCATATTTCGCATAATGCGAAAAGACTTGTCAGAAATGGTAAAATGAAACTAAAGGGTTTTTCGCTTTTTTGTGAAAGCCTTCAGAGAAAATTTGGAACTGAAATATGGAAGAGAAACAGGAATAAAAGTAAAAACCTCCTCGTATGGAATGATTATACAGAAGGGTTGTGGGCTTAATCTTTTATTTTCAACATTGAATTCAAATATATAAAATGCACGTCTATGATTTTCAAGACTACGGAAAAAACAATAGAGGAAAAGGATATCAGACACTATATCCCGTCAAGAAAAAATAGAATTACCCTTTTAGCATTTTGCTAAAGCTTTTTTCATAAAGAATTTTTGAGCTCAGCTTAAACCCTAGACAATATGAATTATAAAGAATATAAAGACATGCACTTTGTAATTTTTATTTGAAGAAAGTAATGTTTTTGCAACATAGAACTGCTTAGTATATACTCACTAAAATATTTATAAATTTTACTACCATTTAAATATTTGATCTTAAGTTCTATGGCTGTATTATAAATGTCTGCGAATGCTGTGGTGGTGATACGCTTAAAAACTGCTCAAGTTAGCAAGTTATATCACAATGAATATATGCATACCACAAAATACAAATAAATAAAATAACAAATAGCATCTGGAATGAAATTGAGAGATAATTTATCTCTTTTTATATATGTATTTATTATAATTCTATTCGCAATTGTTATTTAATCTAGCAGAATGCAGAGAAATTTACTATTGCTTTCTTTTCCCGGAGGAGGGGGGGGGGAGAAGCTTTGATGATAAAATTATATAAATGAGAAAATATGTACTAAACTTTTCATAGAATTTCGAACACGCGGAATTCGCGCAGAAGCGTAAAGACAATTAAGAAAATTAGAAAATGTACGGAAATTTCTGAACACGCGGTACTTGAGTAAAAGCGCAGAAATTAGGAAAATGTGAACAGATTTTCAGGATGTGTGATTTTCAGGAATGGTTTTGCTATTTCTATTTTTACGAATTTGTTCATTGGCTTTATTTTATTTTTCCTTGTACAGTTTGAAATTATTTTAAGTTATTACATTACGTTACAACTTCTATTACTTACAATTTGCCAATTTAATTATTATTTATTATAAACAATATGCTGAAAGTATTTAGAAGCGAGGCAGAAAATGTACAAAGAGGTGTAAAAATGTGCAAGGAGGAAAATGTGCGGAAACGCCCGAGATTTTTGAACACGCGTGATACAAAAATTCTCAGTATGCTATGTAAATGTACACCATAGCGACGAGTAAAGAGGGGGGGGGGGAGTTGCGATCCACTTGCTCCCATATATAAGAGTCCATACCTCAAATCTAAAAATCATAGCTGAAAATTATTTACCGAATCATGTATCATCCAAAATGCTTTTTAAGTGTCTTATTTTTTAAAAAAAGTCCCACCCCTTTATTAAAAAATGTGTATATTGTGAAGTATGCCCTTAAAAAATGCAACATGCTTTTGTAGAGTGACACATTTACACAAGTAATACAAAGCTTGCTTTACGCACTAAAACAACTCACTCAATAAAACAATACAAAATAATTTAACTATTTACACAACTATTAATTCATTAAATATATCTTAATATGCCATTAAAGTTTAATTAATATGTTTTATAAACAAGGACCAATTGTTTATGTTGGAGAGGAGGGGTGGTGGAGGGTCGAGAGAAAGAAAAGGACGAAGAAATTTGAATGAAAATATTTAATAGGTTCTGAGTACCATCTATCACTTATCAGATAACAGAGTAAAAAGGATATATGGCTCTACATATTTAGCAACTGTATTATCTTCCGCTATAGATCTTTGAATGCCCCACCGTGACACAGCGCTTACACAAGTACATGCCGCGAGCCACAGCGGAAGTATTCAAAGACCGATGTCGGGAAGCAACGATTGACGAAGAGAGGGAATCCCTGGCGTCATGTCTTGACACCGATGAGGTCAAAAAGATGAACTGTTCTTTAAACATTGGTAATCAATGCAACTGGAGCGATTTAATCTTTATTTGTAGAAAGTACGTGTGCATGAAAAAATGAAGAAGTATACATTAGTTTAATCTCATTTTGGCTATAACGCTTGTACAAACCAGATCATGCAGTATTTTTGTGAATATTTCGAAGCATGAAGCGATCCGTAATTTTTATCAAATTATATATTCTAAACAAAAGCTTATATTCTATATTTGTATTCTATCTAATGTTTTTTAAAAGAGTAGCTGAAGTGCCCGTCAACTACAGGTACTTCAAATAGTTATTAATATAAAAGTAACTATTAACCAAACACTGTGTAAAAGGTTCTTTTTAATTTATATACTTAAAAAAATGTACTTTTGATAAATGTAAGCTTAAGATTAGTGTTTATTTATATTTTGAAATCTTTACACAAAATCATTATTGAATCTTTATGTTTCTGAAATAGATGAGGTCCCCAGAAAATATTTTGCCTGTTTTTTGCAGGGAGACCTAAAATTTTAGGAAACGCCACTGGCCATTGGAGTAAAAATAAAGCGAACCTTTACGTGTGTCAAGCTGGCCGGACCACATTTCGCAAAATGAAAAATAACAGGATAAAAAATTAGTGCTATATTAGTGCTCGAACAACAGAATTAGTGCTGCTTATTTAAGCGAGTAATTCACAATTTAATGTGGTCCGGCTATCTTGACATCAAGCTGGCCGGCCACATAAAGAAAAATTTATTTTTTCGGAAATTTTAATACATACAAAATTAGTGCTATATTAGTGCTGGCTGAATACCAAATTACAGAATTTTTTATCCATATTTGAAAAAGTTATTAAATAAATAATGTGGTCCGGCTATCTTGACGTCAAGCTGGCCGGCCACATAAAGAAAAAATTACTTTTCCCGAATTTTGATATATACAGAATTAGTGCTATATTAGTGCTGGCTGAATACCAAATTACAGAATTTGTGCTCCGTATTTAAGAAAGTTATTAAATAATCAATGTGGTCCGGCTATCTTGACGTCAAGCTGGCCGGCCACATAAAGAAAAAATTACTTTTTCCCGAATTTTGATACATACAGAATTAGAGCTAGATTAGTGCGGGCTGAATACCAAATTACAGAATTTGTGCTCCGTATTTAAGAAAGTTATTAAATAATCAATGTGGCCGGCCAGCTTGACGTCAAGATAGCCGGACCGCATTGATTATTTAATAACTTTCTTAAATACGGAGCACAAATTCTGTAATTTGGTATTCAGCTAGCACTAATATAGCACTAATTCTGTATGTATCAAAATTCGGGAAACAATAATTTTTTCTTTATGTGGCCGACCAGCTTGACGTCAAGATAGCCGGACCACATTAAATTGTGAATTACTCGCTTAAATAAGCAGCACTAATTCTGAGGCTCGAGCACTAATGAGCACTAATGTAGCACTAATTTTTTAGCCTGTTATTTTTTATTTTGCGGAATGTGGTCCGGCCAGCTTGACACACGTCGAATCTTTAGTACTTTGCCTACAGAGCGAATTCCAGAAGACCACATGTTTCTTTTCAGTGTGGACAATCAGCTTTTACAAGAGGCTTATCGGCGGCCGACGAACAATCCTTTTGTCAACAACCTGACAGACAAGTTTAAAAGGCTGTGCAACAGATTTTTCAAGGAAAAGGGGGAGAGGGAGGGGAAACAGTTCAGTTAGCAAGAAATAAATAGTTTTGTATAGCAGGTTTGATTTTGACAAACGAGTAGACTAGTAAATGCCGGTCGAACGCGAAAATCCATCATTAGGCTTTCTCACGATTTAAAGCTTGATGTGAATGCTAAACACAAAGCAATTTATTAAATGAAAATTTATATACGTTAAAAATGGAATTGTGTATGCGTGAATAAATTTAAATTTAATAAGTCAAAAAATGTGAAGCTTTAAGAATTCAACTTCCCTAATTAATCAAATAAAAGCAAACAGTCAGAAATTTTTGAATTTAGGGAGCATTATTTTCACGAATTTAATCAGCGTGACTAAAATTGAAATCCAACTAGTCTTCGAAAAATCTTATCAAACCAATAAAAGAACTCGGAAATTTTTGAACATCATAAATTTATTCAGCAAAAGGATTCGGAAATTTTTTAATTTCGGATTTACAACTCATACAGAGGAAAAATAAAAAAACGTGGTACAGAAAAAAAAACCACGCTAATCGAGACTGTTTATTTATTTATGGGAAGGGGGCGGGGGGGAGTACACATCATCCTTTGAAAAATGTATCAATCTTTATTTAACCTCGCGCTGATAAAGTAATTTTTATTTCTAAATTGTGAGGACAGGATGATTTGATGTATTAAAACACAACCAGGGTTTCAGTGGCGAATCCAAATGGAGGGCTATGGGGCGATTACCATTTCAGCCTTTACCTGAGCACACTTGAATCAAAAACTTTGCTGAATCTTTAGGGAATTAATCCACCATCGAACCTATTTACCATGCTCGCTCTTATTTTTTTTAAGGACGGAGCGGAAAGGACTCACTTTTTGTGACCAGTGTTCCCACCTGCACGTGTGTCTTTGATTGCTCAGATAAGAGACCACCCTTGCGAGATAAACAGGTTAAACCTGGGTTCAAGAGAAAAAAAGAAAAACGACTGGCCCATTTGTAATAAAATGCTTGGATACATTTATCGCTCTTCCCCTCTTGAAACTTTTCACTGGATTCGAACGGGGGGGGGGGTTCCTTCAAATGATTAAACAAATCATAACAAAATTAAAAATACTGAAACAATGATTACAAAAGCCTTTCCAATACAATCTTTCTGGCGCACACACTATGTACCGCAGTGGGGGTGGGGGATATCGGAATATATATTCCCAAATTTTTAAATTACTTAGCATAAGCGTTATATCGTACAGAATTCCATCTATTTATACACGAATACACTTCATTTCTCCTTGAGACATTTTTTCTGGCTACGCGCCTGATGCAATGAATAATTAACCTGCATCCTTCCATCGTTGTAAAGAATTCGACAGCAGTGAATCCACTCCCATGCACCTTTGATTACTCCTACTATGGCATATGACTACAAGACGTATTTATTCCAGGAAGCAATGATGGTCACAGAAAAGGAATCGCGGCCGCGTCTATGCAAGGATTAAGCAAACAGGTTATAGCAAATAAGACGCTAAATTTTTTATTTAATTAACTACTGTAGCGCTTAGTCTATGTCAAATATTTTGTTTGCCTCTGCAAACAATATTTTCGACGGAAAGCATTTTGTTAGAAATTTTAGTTATACTAACTGCTTTTAACTGAGAACGCATTTTTTGTTCTTGTTAAAAAGGCTTGACTGTAAAGGGGGTGCGGAGGGTGTTCTTAAAAATACTAGGCTTACAAACTGTTTTGTTAAGGAACTATACTGGTACTGTATCTTGAAAATAATAAAGAAATTGTTAAATTCTTTTCATTATTATAAATTTAATACATTAATCCTTTAATACAGTGTTTACTAGAACGTGACCGAGAAACTCGCATTTTTCTTTTCTTTTCCTCGCATTAAAAAATTATTACTGCGAGAAATTCTCTCCCTTACAAATTGTTTCATTCTGCACAAAATTATCGCCCCTCGAAAGATTTGGCCACTTAAAAAAAAAAAAATAGAAAAAGTCGCGCATGCTTCCATTTTTCATAAAGTGGCGTAAAATCCTCGCAGTTTCGTTTTTATTGCATATAACATGGGCTGACCTGCAGACTTGTAGGCCCAGTTACATGCTATAAAAATAACTAAAATTCATAAATACTCTGATTTGGGGTGTTTACCGGAGGCAAGTGAAACTACCCATTTATAAATACCTTACCCACTGGGTATTTACCCAACTCGCATCTATAGTGAGAAATTCTCACCCATTTTTTTTCCCATAATGAAAAAAACCCTGTAATATTTCATTGGCTTTTATTTATTTATTTATTTATTTTGAACGTGTACTAAAATTGCAAAAATCAGCAAAGAACATCGGTATCTTCATTAATACTACTTCTCACTCACCATAACAGAGAAGAAGAATAGCCTCACAGATTTAACGAGCACGTTCACCGTGATAAGTTTCATCGTAAGTCCGATACCTTATAGTAACTATCTGTTACTACACCAATTATATTAAATTTATCCACATGATTATTTTTCAGTTTGAATGGTTATTTATATTTAATTACGTCATGTACTCGTTTATGATGCAAATGTATTTAAAAAAATATGAGTACATTAAAGTACTCATTTTTAAGTAAATCATTTTTAATAGTGCAGACAACAGAGAAGAAGAATATAAAGCCTCACAGATTTAACGAGCACGTTCACCGTGATAAGTTTCATAGTCCGATACCTTAGTAACTATCTGTTACTATACCAATGAAAGGACTTCCAAATAATACAAAAAACTTTGCAAGTTCAAGAGCATAATATATAACAGATTTTGACTCAAAAAAAAACTATTGAAGAATTTTTTTTCACAAGTTTATAAATTATCATCGTTAGCCCTCTGAACCTTAGATGCAGTGCCGGATTAAGACAGCGCGGGGCCCGTAGCAAATGTTACCAAGGGGCCCCCTGCTCAGTGACGCACATATATATATATATAAATATTTAGAGGGAGGAGTTCACCCTCACATTAAAGTAATAAAGCTAAATTAAATGAGAAAATAAATAGTGCTAATTATATTACAATTTATGTTTAGTGCTAATTAATGGTATTACTAATGCTAATTAGATGTAAACAAAACTAAAAGGTCCCACGTGTTATATTTGCGAGAGGTTTATCCCAGCCCTTCCTCCACCTTGGGTGAACTAATCTGTAGGTTTTGTACGATAATAAAATAAAACACAACTTTTACGAATTTTCTTGATTCAAAATGAACAAATTTGAGTTAACATTAGACAAATAAATTTCTCCAAGTAAATTAGTGTGCGGAAAAAATTCCCGTCAAAATAAAGTGGGGGGGGGGGGGCAAATAGATAGTGAGACTGGCGATGTTTAAAGTTATTTATTCGTACAACTCAGGTTTTTTTTAAATGAATGTTAATGTTCATGGATATATATTTGGAATTTCTAACACTTCCCACCTTTCCCATATGCAAACATATAACTAGACAAGTTTACACACATAAAATAATAATTGTTTCTGTAAAATTTTTAAAACCGTCGAAAACAATATGTACTTTAAACTGTGCCCTTAAACACTATTTTTTCCCCTATAAAAATACATGCTTGTAAAATTATTTCATTATCTGGACGGTTTTTACTAATTATAGGTTACATATTTTTAACTTCTCTTAATTTATTTAATGGGTTAATTCATAAGAAATCGAACTGGGGATAGATAGATCTAGCACAATAATACCTCCACCATTCAAAATATACTGCATACACGGAAGGCATTTAAACTGTACACGCTTGTACAGGGGGACTGTTACTTCCACATACCGCTTGGAACACTTCTAAAGGTCATTTCGTTAGTGTTCTACAAGCATATGTACATTACTTTTCAACTTATCTTCGTTAAAATGATATAAAATATTTTGCTCAAAAAAAATCTTTATAAGAGGAATAGAATAATCGATATATAATAAATAATAAAAAATTCGGATAAAACATTCATTATCGTATTACGTTCAAATGTTTTTGCAAGACATAATAATCTTAAATGTGACAAGTAATTTGTGAGTTTCTTTGCGGGTCAAGAGTATCCGAGAATTCTTTTTGTTTTCAGTTTGCCTGAGGTTATGGCTTCTCGGATACCCCGACCGTGCGAAGATCCTCTCTGTTCTAATTATTTTATTTGAACGAACGTACTAGCATTCGCGCACTTGACCTGTGGTTTCGACCGGCCAAAAATCAATTCTTTCATATTTAACGTGGTTAATTTCCGAGATTAATAAGATAATTTATCGTAATAGTGGATTCCCCAACTATAAAAAAATGACTTTCATTCTATATATTATTATTGTTTCAAAAAATAATTCGCCTTTGTTTAAATATTGTAAAATGTAAAATAAATAATTCAGTAAAAACAAAGCAAGCCAACTACCAAAAGCCTTCTAAGATAGTTTACACCCTAGTACACCTTAAAATTTCGCCAAAGCCACACTGTAAAATACCTTTTAGATGTGTGGCTTTGGCGTAAAATGCCGTGGATGCCTGTAAAATGCCTTTACTGTAAAATAAAAGAACTTTGGGGCTGCCCAACATCCGTTTAAAATACCATCCTCATATTTACTGCAAAACAAAATAACTTTATGTCCAATATTTAAATAAAAATTATTGTTTCGTGGGGGATTATTATTGATTATGCGGCGTGTTTTTCCTACAACCTTAATCCTATGGATCTCAGCTCTCGGGGAAATGCAGAAGGTCAACTCGCGTTCCAGAGAACATCTTCAGAAATAGCCACAAATATTTCCGTTCTATTGAGTCATTTTGAAAAAGTTTGATTATACAACTTCATTAAAAAATTCTTTCGACTTGTTACTGAAAAGTGCCTGAAATGATCGGGACAGATAGACTACAGCCTAATGAATAATCCGGCCCACTGACGGATTAATACAATTTTGTGGGTGGAGGCTTGGATGGAAGATTCACATATATATATATATATATAAATTTTATGGAAGTAAGTTGGGATTGTTTACATTAATTTCATTTTTCTCGCGAGGGGCGGTCACCTCCTCCGACCCCCTCCCTTTAATCCGACCTTGATCAGACCCTGAGTCTGTTTTTTTGTTTCGGCACTTAGTTTTCTTTCTATATTTTGTTTATTTCTGGATTCATTCTTCAAATAAAGACAAAAATGTAACATTATTGGTAAGGAATCCATTTTCTAAAGGCCATAGGTGGGTGGTGCAAGGATCTCGATACCCCTCCTCCGTTTGTCCGAGTTTCGGTTTTAGTCAACGAAAAGATAATGATACAGCCTTTCTTTCTGTCTTTCTTTTATTTCCCCCCTTTTGGATGCTCCCTGAAATTTTTTACTGAGAACCGTGTTTTTGTTCCACAGTATTGTTGGATATACTCTTGTGTGTGTTCTTATTGCTGACTTTAGAATACTCATTCAGTTTCGCCTAGGTAATGAGTTGACTAAATAATGCAGGCATGCAACAGCCACATTAAATATATTAATGACTATGTCATTTTATCTCTCACCCCCTTTTGAAAATGTGACATAAAAATAAGACACGAAAATGCGTTACGAAAACGCGACATAAAAGTAAGAATAAATGTCCGCTGAAAATGTTAGTATGTGTTACGTAAACCACCGTTTTCTATAAGCTCCGTAAGGTTGCATTTATTTGATAAAATGATTGTTTAAAAATTTCATCCGTTTATTTAAATACTATTGGTTCACAACTGCTTTAATCTATTGTTACAATATTTCGTAAGCTGTAGAAAATACATCACAAGTATATTTTACATATATTTAAATACTATTAGTTCACAAGAGCTTTAATCTATTGTTACAATATTTACTAAGCTGTAGAATGTGCATCACATGTATTTTTCTATAAATAGGTTACAATCCTAAAAATTTCAACATGGGGTTACCAGGTGAAATACACGATAGATGAGAGATAAAATAACATAGTCCATTAATGCCGTTTTAATATGGCAATCATGAAACTAAAAAATTAGGAGGGTTCACAGGGGTCTCCCATTGACAAGGCTCGAACAGCCGAGTTATACATATATTCTTTCACTGAGTTGTCTACAACTGATTTACAGTTCCACTATATAGAGCTTTAGAAATTGTCTTATCCAAAAAATAAATAAATGAAAATGAAAAGAAAGAAAGAAAGAAAAAAAGAATTACAAAATTTATCTGTTGCCTTAAAAAATCAAGAAAGATAAATCATGCCAAGCTCATAGATTATAAAACACTTTCCAATACAAAGTATTTTTGCGCCAAATCTGCTGTGTCTTTTAGTTAAAACTAGCGAGATTTCGTAGATAAAAAAATGTTGTATTATCACTATAAATGCAATTTTATGAGACCCTGTAAAAGACCTTTAATTTTTTTTAGCGTTTAACTGAAAAATATAAAAATTTTATACTCATTGTCTTGTGCTAGAAATGTATTAGTGTCTCTCAAATGCCACAGACTGCAATGGGAATACTTTTGAGTGCTCCTGTAGAACTATTAATAATACGGACGTTATTCTCAATGGAGAGCATCATTTTGAGAGCCTTAGTAATATATATGCCAACTTTGTTTTCTTTCGAAAATCGAATATCTCTAAAATATGTTTTCAAGAATGACTGTTGATTCAGTCATTCCTGTATCAACAGATACAGGGGGAGCCCCCCCCCCTCTTTTAGTTCTGTTTTTTAGACTGTGCTATACATTGGATTTTTTTCTCCTGTAAAAGAACTATAAATGCTACATACACCATTTTCAATATGGTAGGTGGTACTGTACATAGATAAAACATAAATTTCGCACAAATCGATGTATATCCACAGCAGTTAGAACACTGGATGGGTGGACATCAGAACAGACAAATAACCGAAATCATAAGGACGTTAACCCGTTTTGGGTTCTAATGCATTAACAAATTTTCGTCGGTCGGAGACCCCCTCATACTCCTAGGCACATAGCCCTTAACAAAACACAATACAATAAATCAGTTAATTAAAGTGCGAGTAACGACTTTTCAAAATTTCCAAAGAAATCGACATAGCTTAATATAATTACATCAGACATTTTTCTAGGTACTACAATCCAGGCGATCCGCCAAGACGAGCAACTTTTTCGCAAAGATAAATGCCGGACACATGAAATTATTGATGGTTCGGAACATGATTGCCAACAGTTTGCCAGGAAATTTGAGGAAAAAATAGTTTGGCGTTAATGACCGCCGGGATAATACGTAAATACCTTTTTCAATTTACCGTAAAATAATAAAAATATCGCCAAGTTCGGTTCATTTTTCAAAGCATTTTTTTCGCACCCAATTTGGCAATTTATCGCAAAAGTCGCCAACAGTGCCGGCTTTTGGCTCAAATTTTGAAGGAGGCACACGATCGTCGTCGGATTATTAGCTAATCATATTGCAGGATAGTATTATATGCTTAAAATAGATACCTGTCTCTAAACTGCCATTGACCGTATTGTATTGAAATTATTTTGAGTGCTCCCGTATAGAAAAACTTTTAACTATACAGACACTATTTTCGATGCAAAGCTTCATTTTGTAATCCTTAATAACATTCAATTTTGTTTCATTTCAAAGAGCAGAATATCTCTAAAACTAGAAGTCAAAGCCTGTTGTGAAGGCAATTACAACGGGCGAGAGAAAAAACATTTTAAGGAAATTTGTCTTTCATTCAATATATTTAATTTTCATCCACCTAAAATAAATAAGTTCATATTCAATTTTTATTACAGACCCAAATCGAATTTCATGCTCATCTGGAAACGCGCGGAATCTTTTCGCAGTCGAAAGCTTTCGTTTTGTATACATAAACATTCGAATATCCAATAGACGATTTATTTGTGGGGAAAAAAATAATAAACTGTGTAATCGGAGAAATTATTTTAAACGTATTGTATGACACCATTTTCACTTAAAATAGGTCATTTTGTCACGCAAATGATTCAATTTTTCTGACTCTCGGAAACGAAATGGTGCTGAAAATAGCGAAAAATCGCTTAAAAATGAAGGAACGGGTGGATTTTCAGATTTTTAAAATTGACAGATTGTTTTCTATATTTTTTTACAAATTTGTGAAAAATTTCAAGCGGATCGTACAAACGATGTAGAAGTTAGGTTTTTTGTCCTTGACTTTGTAATCTTTTTGCAGTCATAGAGGAAAAAGTTTTATCTTGAAGTCCGGGTTCAGCGCAACTACAAGGAGTGATCAAATGAAAAGGTACGAAACGTCGCAACAACCTAACCGTTATCATATTTGTCCATGCAGCTATGAGAGCACGTAGCGAGACATCTAGGAATGCGATTCGTGCCTTTTGTGTGGATAGGAACATGCGGGGGCCCCGCAGGAGAGAGCAGAAGCTCTTGTAAAAAGCACCCTCCTACGTCCAATTGACGCGGCAGTGCGTGTGAGGACAGGATGGTGTTCACATTGCAAAATTCGGCGATTTAGGGCAGCGAGGCGTTATCCGATTTCTGACAGCGGAAGGTGTTAAACCAGCCACTATTCATCGCAGGAGGATGATCGTATACTGGGAAGGCTGTGTGTCCCACAAGTCAATGAGAAAATGGAATGTCCGTTTTCGCCAAGGAACTGGCCACGTTCAAGTGGGAGACGTTGGACCATCCGCCCTACAGTCCGGACATGTCGCCCTGCGATTTCCATGTGTTGGTTCCACTGAAGAAACCACCTGAAAGGGAAGCGCTTCAACTCGGACGACGTACTCAAGGACGCTGTAACGGACTGGGTCTCGTCACGGCCACAGGAATTCTGGGAACAAGGAATCCTGCTGCTTGTTCGTCAGTGGGATCGTCGTGCTCAGGCCTGTGGTGTATATTTTGAATAAAGTCTACATTTGTACCCAAAGTGTCGTTTCGTACCTTTTCATTTAATCACCCCTTGTAGTTAGTAGGGTGATACGCTTTTAAGAATAACGTCCCATAGAGCGCAATGTATTGGGACTATTTTGAGTGCTCCTGTAGAAAAAAATCTATAAATGCTACATAGATCCTTTACAATAGGGTGCATGGTACTGCAGATAAGAATAACATATATAAATTTCGTAGAAATCAATGCCTATTGACGCGAGTCAAGGACGGACAGACAGACAAACTGAAATCTTAAAAACTTTTCTACCTTGTTGGAAAGTGTCAAAAAAGCTAGATCTTGAGGGGGAAAGACGAAAACTTTCAAGGTAAAGGCGCGGGGCCCGTAGCAATTGCTAAATCTGCTATATTGTTAATCCGGCACCGCTTAGATGGTAACAAAATAAACTCATAAAGAAAAGAGAGGAGTAAACTTATTATTTTAATATCTAGAATTTTTTTCTTAAGCATTCTTGAAAGACTCCAAAGAAAATATATTTATAGAAAAGGAATGCTTTTTTCCTTAGACTTGGATTAATGAATTCAGTTATTTCTCATCACCTAAATTCAGTTTAACAAACACATACCGAGATTCAGAATTTTTTTCCAGGGTTCCCATTTTTGTGAAAAAACTGCTTTTTTTGTGAGTTTCAATACTTAATTTTGTGAATGCGTAAGCCATTCAAATTTTGAATAATATTGAATTCACGCACCTCGAAATTCTTGTTATATCTTTGCAATGTAAGAGAGTGAACATGTTAAACCTGGTATTAAGAAGGAGTTTCAGTGTGTAGTCGCAACTTGCGTAATCGATTCAAATTTATAATACAGTTAAAACCTCGCTATAACGATATTGGATAAATTTTATTTGGTCTTGGTCCCTTAAGTATTGCTGTTGTCAGGTTTTACTGTAATTAATATAGTTGCCCTTAGCTATTTGTATACTGAACACTATCTCTTTTCATTTACAATAAATAATATACATACTTTACTTAGGATTTTAGATTAGCTACAGAAACAGTTCCCCTCTTTTCTTTCTCTCTCTCTCTTTTTTTTAATAATCAAAAACCTAACAAAACGTGAATTTTTGCCGTACTATTAATTATGAAAAATTTTTATTCTACGGATATGTTTGTATAAAAACCAGCTATAGAGTTTCTCTGTCAAAAAGAGAAAAGACTAGCAAACAAAAACGGAACCACTTTCAAATAAACTGATGCAGTTCTTTTAAAACAGCCACTGCATCCTATCCGCGACCGAATCATTTTAAAATGAGCTGCATCAGTGTCCGATTCGTTTTAAGCGGACAGCTCTCGTTACGATCAGTCCCGGATCACAATCGCAGACCGGTTTTCCATTCCAAAGAACGGAGAGGCTTGCCAAGTAATGGGAGAAATCACTCCTGACGCGGCGCCAGTAGTAGGAAGTCGCCAAGCGGTAGCTAATCGGAAAGCCAGCCGAATGATTCATGTGTGATTTGTAAATAAGTTAGAAGTAATTTACTGAATAAATAATTAATCATACATGAATTTTGTATTAAATGATTCTTTAGGTAAAGCAGAAGTCTGTTTTTAAGGATTTAGTTAACAATATAATTCATAGATGTCGCCACCAAACTATCTGTTGCGCTTTTTCTCTCTGTGCTTCGCTTTTCTGTGTAGTTTTTCAAGGCGTGATATTTCGATATTTATTTAGAATAAGGTGACCATACGTCCTCGAAATTCGAGGACAGTCCTCAAATATAGATCTTTTTTTCATTTTGTCCCCAAATTTAAAGATTTGTACTTTTTTTTCCTGAAAGTTTCCGTTTAGTTTATTTCTTTCAGAAAAAAAACTGAAGAAATAAGAAAAATTAACCAACTAAAAGCGCCATCTACTCAGAGAAACAATGAAATTCGATCTCTGAAAACGTTTGTTGTCATTGTGTGTGGAGCTGTGTACAGACATTCAATAAAGTATCTGACTATGAGCCAAATTTCCCATTTCAGTTTTGTTAATGATTAATCACTATCCATGCTTTAAGTATGAAATTGACGTACGAAAATTTTCTAGCACTCGAATGCTTTTTTTAGAGGGTGTACAAAGTTTCATGAAAAATTATCACAAAATGATCCAATGTAAAAAGGAATGTCTTCTGAAAAATACGAATACTATTCCAAGAGTTAAATTTTGAATAAATTGCAATATTTCAACATGCTGTTCCTTTCATATTTCTGGTTTAAACAAATATTTATAAATGAATGAAATACTTCCATTAATTTATTAGAAATAAGAATACACAATTGATATAAAGAGCTATTAGAGTTCATTTTTAAGTATCAAAGTCAGTCAAGATTTAAATTATGGGTATACATGGTAATGGTAATATGTTGTGTCCTCGAATAAGTCCTCAAAAATATTTTCTAGTGTCCCCAAGTTTTCCTTGGATTCGAGGACAATGCTTGATTTGTCCCCAAAATACTGTTTAGAAATATGGTCGCCTTAATTTAGAATTAAAAAAGGTTAATTGGTACAGCTTTAGTATGGTCGCTTTGCCGCACTTTTTATTTGGCGAGATAAAGGTTGCCATTATGGTAAACCCACCGTTTGATGATCGGAAGTTAAGATATGGTAAACCTAAACCCGGCGGTTTGTTGCGATGACAATGTGCTTTATGGTTTTACTAGCTGCTACCCGCGACTTCGTCCGCATCGGTTTTAGAGTTAGGTCCCAAAAGAAATGAAGCATGTGTGAATAACACATATGTTTGCGACAAAAGAAACTGCATTGGAATATTATTTGCTTTTTACTTATTTTATATGAAGTATAATGCATGGTAGTATACTTCATTTAAAATAAGAGACTAAGCAGAGTTACTAAATTTAGATTTTTTTTCAGGCATTTGGCGAATACAGTTACGATAGTATTTGCTAACTGTTTTTGTTGTTCTTGTGGAAGAAATATTTATGCTATAGCATGAATTTTAACCTACGTTAATCAGGAATAGTGCAGCTTTCAATTAGCGAAAAAGTTTTAGAATCGGTTCTATAGTTAGAGAGATACCCAGAGAGCGTAATGTATTAGAATTATTTTGAGTGTTCCTGTAAAGGAACTATTTGCACTACATGCATGAATTTGAGTCTATAATACTCAAGAATAGTGTAGCTTACTAACAGTGAAAAAAGTTTTGGAATCGGTTCAGTACTTACAGAGATACACATAGAGTGTAATGTAATTCTTATGAATATCCCTGTAAAAGAACTATTTGTGATATATGCATAAAAGGTAGCCTATAACACTCAGGGTCCCACCAGTGTCTAAGAGGTTCTGCTCTCAAAACTGGAAGGCGGGAGGTGCCAGGTTCAACCCCTGGTCGAGCCTGTCGACCTAGCCGCTCGCAGTTTTTCGCGGTTTTCTCCAAAACCTCGCGTAAATACGGGCTAGGATCCCTTAGAAAGTTCCCCACAGAAGAATTCCCCATATAGGCCTAGGACCCTAGTGCAGTCAATCGGTCTTAATCCACAAACAAACAAACAATAATACTCAGGAATAGTGTAACTAAGTTTTAGAATCGGTTGAGTAGCTATAAAATTTCCATAGAGCGCAATACATTAAAATTATTTTGAATGTTTTTGTAAAAGAATTATTTATGCTATATGCTTGAAAGGTTGCCTGTATGTTAATCCAGGGCATAAGCTATCTTCATTACGAATTTTTCCAAATCCGTTCAGCAGTTTGTGTGTGATTCAGTCAAAAACATCTAAACACACAAACGTACACATTTTTTATTGACTATGTCATTTTATCTCTCAATACCCTTATTGGAAAATGTGTCCCAAAAATTCGACATAAAAAAGCGACATAATTTTACATGTATTTAAATACTATTAGTTCACAAAAGCTTTATACGGGATTAAGCTCTATCTCGAAGAATTATCAGCAAGTACATATTTCCATATTAGTCCACGCTTATCTATTGTACATATCGTACTGTAGATATGCACCCTGATCTTTACATTTCAATTATGTACACAGCTAATCTGTACGATATCGTAAGCTCGATCTCCACATGTTTTTTTTACATATATTCAAATATTATTAGTTCACAACAGCTTTAATCTATTGTTACAATATTTCGTAAGCTGTAGAATATGCACCACATGTATTTTTTCATATATCAAATAGGTTTACAACTCACTAAATCACACATTTTCAAACATCAAGGGTTACCAAGGCGAAATACGCGAAAGATTAGCGATAAAATGACAAGTCAATTAATATAGTTTTAATATGGCAATAATAAAACTAAAAAATTAGGGGGGTTCAGGGGGATCTCCCCCTGACGAGGCTCGAACAGCCGAGTTTTTATATTATTGGTAGGATTTGGAAATTTATGAAGTTTAAGAAACACATTTGGACTTTTCTTTCTAATGCTTTTTAATTTCGCGTAAAATCAACATAATTTCCATACCATTTCATGTTTTTCAAATGCATGTTTATCTGAATAGAATTTCAGTTTTATTTCAAAAGCATAAATCATTTTGTGCGGGCGATAAAACGGTTTTTAATTAATAATTAGAAAAGTATTTAAAAATTTCAACATTCTGAGCCTCAGGTGCACAGTCATGGGCTTCTATGCTCAAATTTTCAAAGCCCTGCTTTCTGTAGATTTGTCTGGAGAACATTCATTTTTATTATTATTGATAGATAGATTTGGCATAAAACTCGCATAATTTCCGTGGAATTTAATGTTTTTCTGATGCACGCACGCGCTTCTTTATTGAAGCAATAGCATTCTTGTTAGCTCAAAACATGAATCATTTGATTGATACGGGCGAAACTCGCCAAGCATGGCAACGTAAAAACGGTTTTTAATTAATAATTAAAAAAGTAATTAAAAATCTAAAATTCTAAGTAGACTATAACCTTCTTCAGGGTCCCATCTATATCTAAACCTAAATTCATCCTAATCGATTCAGCGGTTTAGGCGTGAAAGCGTCATAAACAAACAAACAAACTCACTTTCGCATTTATAATATTAGTTAGGATTTTATTTTAATGGCTTTATTTTACATTAAATTTTATTATTTAATTATTTTTGAAATTTAAAATGGATGTTCAGGTTCACGCTGACTGTTTATATACAGTTCTGTATGAATAAACATTCTTTTTATAGTACGTTTCAGGTTAATATTTTCGTTCTTGATTGTTTATTTGTTAAGGGTAGAAGCAACAAATAATTACGTTAATATTTTATACAGTGAAATAATTTTAGATATTTTGATTTTATTATTTCCTTATTGCAATAATTTTGCGATTTTAATCAAGGTATGTGATAAACATTGTTTGTTTTTATTTGTTATGATTTCCGTTGTTTATTTGGTAGGAGCAACAAATAATTCCATTATTAATATAATATTTGATTTTACTATTTCAATATTACAGTAATTTAGCGATTTTAATTAAGGTATGAGATAAGCATTGTTTATGATGATTTAAACTAGTTCTTTACTTTTGCTTACGTAATCTTTTGTCAGAATGCTAAAATATATTTTAATTTTTTGTCTTTGTTATTTTTGTGAGGTATTGTCTTTAGAATATTATTTGTTTGCATTATTTAATTTAATCTACTAAAAAGAGAAAGGGGGGTGGCACCCCTCACATAAAAAGGAAAGTAATTAAATTAATTAAAAAGTAATAAACCGAATCTATATGTACATGTCAGCTTGTTATCTGTTTAATTTTTTTTCATAAAAATATTAAAAAGCCATTAAAATAAATCATAGCAAAATTAACGGCGACGATCAATTATCTCGGAAACCAGCGCCATCCGATCCGCCATATTGTTTACAATTGGCACCGGCAAGGCAAACTTGGGTTGGCGACAAGATTTTAGCGCCAAAAAGCGACCATACTAAAGCTGTTCCGGTTAATTTTTTAGAAATCTTTCGAACTGTACAAAAAATTTCTGCTTTTAGTAAGAGACAAAAATGTTGTTTTTATCAAAATTTCAACATGGCAGCAGATGCAAAGGCCGGCAGCGATGAGTCGATCCCAAAATCTTTACAAACAACACGTTTATTATTTAGATATTAATCTTTACAAACAACACGTTTATTATTTAGATATTATATTATTTCTATGGAAGATGTCCCTCCCTCTCCGAACAGTTAGCAATAATCTCAGATTTCTCATTCATTAACGGAAAGCAGTCAGGAAGTCTAATTTAATCCATTTTCTTTTGCTCGAATTGTCAAGTTCATAATTTTATAACTTAAATTCGTTTCAATCTTTTTCTTAATTTTTTTTTATCCGAGAATGAGTAAGAGGAATCAGTAGTCGCTTTTAAGTTTTCTTATATCTGGTGAAAGAAAAATTCCAAACATCCAATTGAAGCAGAAAAGCGTACATTAAATAACAATTTCAAGTAACAGTAATGAATTTTTGAATGCTGTAATTTTACATCTTAAAGAAAAGTTAAGAAAACACAAAGAAATTTTGAGATAAAGGAATATTTTACTTTCGCTGGAAATAACCTCATACCTACAGATGAAAACAAATTAGAAATACTAAGAATGCTAATGGTTATAGAATATCAGCTATGGAAAAAGAAGCTATACTGGCACAACAGATTAGATTAACTGCTATAGAAGCTTTACAAGTATGCAACGTTGATATTTTCTCGGATATCCATAAACTTTTTAAAAAGTTTAGTCAGTTTGCCTATGACAAAATGTATCAGTGAAGGATCGTTTTCAACTATGAAATATTTAAAAAACTACTTAAGGAACAATAAATTTGAAATGCGTTTAAATCGTGTCTGTTATGCATATATAAAAAATATATTTGTAAGTGGTATAATCTTGTAGAAAATAATATGTATGAAATTTTTCATTTTATTATAACCACTTCTTTTTGACCATTCTTTAAATTGTGGCTGTTTTTTCAATCATTAAATGACTTTTGTCGAATTTTCAACGATGTTGGATTCCGCCGATTCTGGTAAATACGAATTTTTGTTCTTATGGTATCTTTGCTACTTTTCCCCATGATCTTCAATTTTATTTTGTAACCTTTAATTTGATAAAAATTATATTCATTCTTGAACAAGTCTAATTGGGAGAAATGAGAAACTTATACATGGGTGGTAATTTGGGCCGTCCATGTATTTTGAGGAGTTCGTATTTAGTTTTCAAACTTAATTGATTTGAAAGATTTCAGTAAGCTATAAAATTGTTTATTATACCGGTGGCTGTTTATTATACCGAATGGGGGGGGGAAGTCGAACTCCTATATGGGCTCCCATAATAGCATATTCTTTAGATTTCACCAAGTGGTGCATTGCTTCTTTCATGGTAATGACGATATGCATAGCTGCCAACCTTCCCAATTTATTCGGGGGATTTCCCACCACTAATTTTTACCTATCAATTCATGCTTAATAAAACGCCAAAAATTTAATTCAAAATAAAGCTGTTTAAAAATTGTGGTGGGAAATATCCCGAAGAAGGTTATCGGGAAGGTTAGCAGCTATGCGATATGCACCCCCCAAATTCTTGGGTACGCCGCTGGATGAGGAGGTTAAAATAAGGTAACCATACGTCCCCAATTTCTGTGTGTTTTTGCAATTTGTCACCAAAATGTAAAAAAGCAATTGGGGATATTTTTTAATTAATTCATATTTTTAAAATTAGATTACTGTTAATTATTTCCTTAATTATAATATGTCTCCAATTTTGAAACAAAATCGGGGTCATTTCCTCAATTCTACTTTCAAAAATCTGGTCACCTTAGGTTAAAACATTACGAAAAGGACCCCGAAAAACTTAGGAGGAGAGAGCTCGTCGAGGGAGCTCTCTCCTCCAACATGGCTCGGTGAGAGCTCATGGTTTCGCTTGAGAGCTCGTCGAGGGAGGTTCTATAGAAGATCTCGGCCGGAGATTTTTGAAGAAGCCCGAATCGCGGGCTGTAGGGCGTTGCCCTGTAAAAGTGTTGTCCTGTATGTGTTACAAAAAAAAAAAAAAAAATATATATATATATATATATATATATACACACCATTATTTGTGTTGTATGTTATTTTGTTATTTTTTTCTGTTTTCTATTGTTTGTTTGTGTGTGTTCTTTTTTTCTTTTTAATTATGAATTTTTGTGTGTCCATATTTTTTTCTTTTCTACTTCTTTTTTTTACCCCCCCCCCCTACTTTAATCTCCGTAGTTTTTCGGTTTCCTTTTCTCCAAGTGGCAACATTTTTATTTGT
>JAWZYV010019080.1:0-11632 GCA_038373885.1 Cheiracanthium punctorium
GGTGGTTGGGGTGGTTGGGGTTGGGGGGGGGGTTGTGGGTTGGTGGGTGTGGTGGGTGTTGGTTTGGGGTGGGGTTGGGTTTTGTTTGGTGGGGTTGGGGGTGGTGGTGTGTGTTGTGGGGGTGGGTTGGGTGGGTGGTGGTGGTTGGTTTGGGGGTTGGGGGGGGGGTGGGTTTTGGGGTTGTGTGGGTTGTGTGGTGTGGGTTGGGTGGGGGGGGGTTGGGGGGTTGTGGTGTGGGGGTGTGTGGTTTGGGGGTGTGGGGTTGGGTGGTGGGTGGTGGGTGGGTTTGTGGTGGGGGTTGTTGGGGTGTTGGTGGGTTGTTGTGGGGTGTGTTGTGGTGTGTGTGTTGTGTTTGTGGTGGGGTTGTGTTTGGGGTGTTGGGGGTGGTTTGTGGGGTGTTGTGGGTTGTTGTGGTGGTGTGGGGGGGGGGTTGTGGTGGTGGTGTGTGGTTAGGGGTGTGGGGGTGTTGTGTGGTGGGGTTGTGGGTTTGGTTGGGGGTGGTGGGGGTGTTGGGTGGTGGGTGGGTTGGGGGGGTGGGTGTGGGGTGGTGGTTGGGGGGTGTGGGTGTGGTGGGGGTTGTGGGGTGGGGGGGGGGTGTGGGTGGGGGGGTTGGTTGGGTGTTGGTGTTGTGGGGTGGTGTTGTGTTGGGTGGGTGTGGGGTGTGGGTGGGTTGGTGGGTGGGGTTGTGTTGGGGTGGGGGGTGGGGGTGTTGTGGGTGTGGGGGGGTTGGTGGGGTGGTGTGGGGGGGTGGGTGGTTGGGGTTGTGTGGTGGGTTGGTGGTGTGGGGTGGGTGGGGGTTGGGTGGGGGTGGGTGTTGTGGTGTGGGTTTGGGTGGTTGGGGGTGTTGTGGTGGGTTTGGTGTGGTGGTTGGTGGGGTGGGGGTGGTTGTGTGTTGGGGTGGGGGGGTGGGGTGGGTTGGTGGGTGGTGTGTTGTGGGGGTTGGGTTTGGGGGTGTGTGTGGGGGTGGTTGTGGGTGGGTGGGGGTGGTGGTGTGGGTGTGGTGGGGGGTGGGGTGGGGTGGGTTGGTGGTGGGGGGTTTGGTGGTGTGGTGGTGGGGGTGTGGTGGTGGTGGGTTGGGGGTTGTGTTGGTGTGGGTGGTTGGTGTGGGTGGTGTGGTGGGGTGTGGGGGTGGGTTGGTGGGGTGGGGTGGGTGTGGTGGTTGGTGGGGGTGGGGGTGTGGGGGGGTGGGTGGGGTTGGGGGTGTGGTGTGGGGTGGGTGGTGGTTGGGGTGGGGGTGGGTGGGGGTGGGTGGGGGTGGTTGTGTGTGGGGGGGTTGTGGTGTTGGGGTGGTGGGTGGGTGGTGTTGGGGTTGTGGTGGGGGTGGGTGGGGTGTGGTGGTTTGGGGGTGGTGGGGTTGGGTGGTTGGGTGGGGTGGGTGGGGTGGGGTGTGTGGGGGGGGGGTGGGGGGTTGGTGGGTGGTGGGGGGTGGTGGGGGTGTGGGGTTGGGGGGTGTTGGTGTGGGGTGGTGTGTGGGGTGGGGGTGGGTGGGGGTGGGTGGTGGGGTGGGTGTTTGTGGGTGGGGTTGGGTGTTGGGGTGTGGGTTGTTGGGTGGGGTGGGGTTGGGTGTGGGGTGGTGTGGGGGGTGTTGGGGGGGTGGGGGGGTGGTGTGGGTGGGTGTTGGGGTGGGGGTGGGTGGGGTGGGGGTGGTGGTGGGGGGTGGTGTTGGGGTGTGGGGTGGGTGTGGGTGGGGTGGGGGGTGGGGTGTTGGTGTTGGGGTGTGGGGGTGGGGGTGTGGGTGGGGTGGGGGGTTGTGGTGTGTGTGGTGGGGGTGGGTTGTGGGTGGTGGGTGGGGGTTTGGTGGGGTGGGGGGTGTGTGGGGGGTGGGTGGGGTGGGGGTGGTTGTGGGGGTGGGTGGGTGGTGTGGGTGTGGTGGTGGGGGGTGTTGGGGGGTTGGTGGGTGGGGTGGGGTGGGGTTGTGGGTGGGGGTGGGTGGGGTGGGTGGTTGGGGTGTTGGTGGTGGGTGTTGGTGGGGGGTTGGTGTGGGGTGGGGGTGGGGTGTGGTGGGGGGTTGGGTGGGTGGGGGGTGGGTGGTTGTGGGTGGGTGGGGTGGTGGGGGGGTGGGGTGGGTGGGGGTTGTGGGGTGGGGGGTGGGTGGTGGTGGGGTGTGGGGTGGGGGTGGGGTGGGGTGTTGGTGGTGGTGGGTGTGGGTGTGGGTGGGGGGGTGGGGGGTGTGGGGTGGGGTGTGGTGGGGGGGTGTTGGGTGGTGGTGTGGGGTGGGGTGGTGGTGGTGGGGGGTGTGTGGGGGGGGTGGGGGTTGGTGGTTGGGGGTGTGGGTTGGGGGGGTGGTGGGGTGGGGGGTGGGTGGTGGGGGGTGGTGGGGGGGTGGTGTGTGGGTGTGGTGGGGGGGTGGGGGGTGGTGGGTGGTGGGGGTTGGGGGGTGTGGGGGGGGTGGTGGTGGTTGGGGGTGGTTGGTGGGGTTGGGTGTGGGGGTGTGGGTGGGGGGGGGTGGTGTGGTTGGGTGGGGTGGTGTTGTGGGGTGGTGTGTGGGGGGTGTTGGTGTGGGGTGTGGTGGGGTGGTGTGGGGGTGGGTGTGTGGGTGGGTTGGGGGTGGTGTGTGGGTGGGTGTGTGGGTTGTGGGTGGGTGGTGTGGTGGGGTGTTGGTGGTGGGGGGGGGTGTGGGTGGTGGGTGGTGGGGGGGGTGTGGGTGGTTGGTGGGGGTGGTGTGGTGGGGTGTGGGGTGGTGGGGGGTGTGGGGGGGTGGTTGTTGTTGGTGTGGGGTGTGTGTGGGTTGGGGTGGGTGTTGTGGGTGGGGGGGTGTGGGTGGGGTGGTGGTGTGGGTGGTTGTGGGGGTTGGTGGGGTGGTTGGGGTGGTGGTGGGGGGTGTTGTGGGGGTGTGGGTGTGGTGGGGGGTGTGGTGGGTGGGGGGGGTTGGTGGTGGTGGGGGTTGGGGTGGTGTTGTGGGGGTGTGGTGGTGGGGTGGGGTTGTGGTGGGGGTGGTGGGGGGGGTGGTGGTGTGGGGGTGGTGGGTGTGTGGTGTGGGTTGGGTGGGGGGTTGTGTGGGTGTTGTGGTGGTGGGGGGGGGTTTGGTGGGGTGGGGTGGGTGGTGGGGTGGGTGTGGGGTGTGTGGTGGGGGGTGGGTGGTGGTGTGGGGGTGGGGGGTTGTGTGGGTGTGGGTGGGGGGTGGTGTGGGGTGGTTGTGTGTGGGGGGGTGGGGTGGGGGGTGGGTGGGGTGTGGGTGGGTGTGGGGGTGTGTGTGGGGGGTGGTGGGTGTGGGTGGTGGGTGGGGTGGTGGTGGTGGGGGTTGTGGGTGGGTGGGTTTGGGGGGGGTGGTTGTGGGGTGGGGGGTTGGGGGTGGGGGTGGTGTGTGGGGGGGTGGGTTGTGGTTGTGGGTGGGGTTGTGTGGGGTTGGGTGGGTGGGTGGGGGGGGGTTGGTGTGGGTGGTGGGTGTTGTGGTGGGGGTTTGTGTGGGTGGGTGGGGGTGTGGTGGGTGGTTGTGGTGTGTTGGGGGTGTGGTGGGGGGGGGGGTGGGTGTGGGGGTGGGTTGGGGGGTGGTTTGGGGTGGTTGGGTGTGGTGTGGGGTGTTGGGGTGGGGGGGTGTGGGGGTGGTTGTGTTGGGTGTGGGGGGTTGGGTGGTGGGGTGGGGTGGTTGGGTGTGGGGGTTGGGTGGGGTGGTGGGTTGGGTGGTGTGGGTGGGGTGTGGTGGGTGGTGTTTGGTGGGGTTGGTTGGGGGTTGGTTTGGTGGGGTGTGGGTGGGTTGTTGGTTGGTGGTTGGTGGGGTGGTGTGGGTGGGGTGGTGGGTTGGGGGTGTTGGGGGTTGTGTGGTGGGGTGTGGTGGGTGGGTGGGTGGGTGGGGTGTGGGGTGGGGTGGTTGTGGGTGGGGTGGGGTGTGTTGGTTGGGTGGGTTGTTGGGGGTGTGGTGGGGGGTTTGGGGTGGGGTGGGGTGTGGGGGTGTGTGGGGTGTTGGGGTGGTGGGTGGTTGTGTGGGTGGTGTGGTGGTTGGGGGTTGGGTGTGGGTGGGTGTGGTGGGTTGGGTGGGTTGTGTGGGGTGTGGTTGTGGGGTGGTGGGGGTTGGTGGGGTGGGGTTGGTGTGGGGTTGTGGGGTGGTGGGTGTTTGTGGGTGGGGGTTTGGGTGGGGGTTGGGTGTGGGGGGTGTGGGTGGTGGGTGGGGTGTGGGGGTTGTGGTGGTTGGGGTGGGTGGTTTGGTGGGTTGGGTGGGTGGGTGGGGGTGTGTTGTGGGGGGGGTTGTGGTGGTGTGGGTTGGTGGTGGGTGGGGGGGGTGGTTTGTGGTGTGGGGTGGGTTGTGGGTTGTGGGTGGGTTGTGTTGGGGGGGGGTGTGGTGGGGTTGGTGTGGGTTGTTGGGTGTGGTGGTGGGTTGTGGGGTGGGGGGTGTGGGTGGTGGTTGGGGTGTGTTGGGGTGTTGGTGTGGTGGGGTGGGGGGGTGGTGTGTGGGGTGGGGGGTGGTGGTTGTGTGTGGGGGTTGGGGTGGTGGGTGGGGTGTTTGGTGGTGGGTGGGTGTGGGGTGTGGGTTGTGGTGGGGGTGTGGGTGTTTGGTGGTGTGGTGTGGGTGTGGGGTGTGGGGGTTGTTGGGTGGGTGTGGGGTGGGGGTGTGGGGGTGGGTGTGTTGTGTGTTTGGGGGTGGGGGGTGGTGTTTGTGGGTTGGGTTGTGGGGTGTGGGTGGTGTGGTTTGGGTGTGGGTTTGGGGTGTGGGGTGGGTTGTGGGTTTGGTGGGGGTTGGGGGTGGGGTGGTTGGGTTGGGGGGGGTGGGGTGTTGGGGTGTGGGTGGGTGTTGGGTGGTGGTGGGGTGTGGTGTTGGGTGGGGTGTGGTGGTGTTGTGGTTTGGGTGGTTGGGGTGTGTGTTGGTGTGGGGGGTTGGGTGGGGGTGGTGGGGTGGGTGGGTGTGTTGGGGGGGTGGTGTGGGTTGGGGTGGGTTGTGGTGGTGTGTTTGGGGGTGGTTGGGGGTTGTGGTGGGTGTGGTTGGTGGTGTGGTGGGTGGGTGTGTGTGGGTGTGGTGGGGTTGGGTGTGGGTGGTTGTTGTGGTGGGTTGGTGGTGTTGGGGGTGGGGGGTGGTGGGGGTGGGTGTTGGTGTGGTGGGGGGTTGTGGTTGTGGGGTGTGTGGGTTGTGGTGTTGGGTGGTGTGGGTGGGTGGTGTGGGGTGGTTGGGGGTGGTTGTGGTTGGGGGGGGGGTGGTGTTGGGGGTGGGTGGGTGGTGGGGTGTTTGTGGGGTTGGGGTTTGTGGGTGTGGGGGGGGTGTGTGTTGGTGGGGGGGTGTGGGTGGGGTGTGGTTTGGTGGGTTGGGGGGTGTGGGTGTGGTGGGGGTTTGGGGTGTTGGTGGGTGTGTGGGGGGTGGTGTGGGTTGGGTTTGGGTGGGGGTGTGGGGTGTGGGGGTGGTTGGTGGGTGTGGGGGGTTGGGGGGGTGGGTGTTGGGTGGGGTGTGGGTGGGTGGTGTGTTGGGTGTGGTTGGTTGGGTGGTTGTGGTTTGGGGGGTGGTGGGGTGGGGGGGTGTTGGTGGTTGGTGGTGGGGTTGTGGGGGTGGTGTGGGTGGGTGTGGGGTGTGTGTTGGGTGTTGGGGGGGGTGTGTGGGTTGTGTGTTGGTGGTGGGGGGGTGGTGGGGTTGGTGTGGGGTGTTGGGTTGGGGGTGTTGGTGGTGGGTGGGGTGTGTGGTGGGTGGGTGTGGTGGGTGGGTGTGTGGGTGTGGGGTGGTGGTTGTGGGGGGGGGTGGGTGTTGGTGGTTGGGTGTTGGTGGGGGTGTTTGGGTGGGTGTGGTGGGTGTGGGGTGTGGGTTGGGTGGGTGTGTTGGGGGGGGGGTGTGGTGTTGTGGGGTGGGTGGGGTGTGTGGGGTTGTGTGGGTGTGGGGGGTGTGGGTGGGGTTGGGTGGTGTGTTTGGTGGGTGGGTGTGGGTGGTGTGTTGGTGGGTGTGGGTGGGTTTGGTGGGGTTGTGGGTGTGGGGTTGGGGGGTGGGTGTTGTGTTTGTGTTGTGGGTGGGTTTGGGTTGTGTGGTGTGGTGGTGGGGGGTTGGTGTTGTGGGTTGGGTGGGGGGTTGGGGGTGGGTGTTGGTGGGGGTTTGGGTGTGGTGTGGTGGTGGGTTGGGGGGTGTGTGTTGTGGGTGGGGTGGTGGGGTTGGGTTGGGTGGTGTTGTTGGGGTGGTTGGTGTGGGTTGGGGTGTGGGTGGTGTGGGTGTGGTGTGTGGTGTGTTGGTGGGGTGTGGGTGTGGGTGGTGGTTGTGGTGGTGGTGGGGTGTTGGGGGTGGGTGGTGGGTGTGGGGGGTGTGGTGGGTTGTTTGGTGGGGTGTGTGTGGTTGTTGGTGGTGGTGGGTGGGGGGGTGTGTGGGGGGGGTGGGGTGTTGTGTGGGGGGTGTGGGGTGGTGTGGGGGGGTGTGGGTTGGGGTGGGTTGGGTGGGGTGGTGGTGGGGGGTTTGTGGTGGTGGTGGGTTGGGTTGTTGGTGGTGTTGGGGGGGTGGGGGTTGGGGTGTGGTTGTGTTTGTTGGGGTGTGGGGTTGGGGGTGTGTTGTGGGTGTGGTGGGGTGGGGTGTTGGGTGTTGTGGGTGGTGTGTGTGGGGTTGGTGGGTGTGGGTGGGGGGTTGGGGGTGGTGGGGTTGGTGGTTGGGTGTGGTGGGGTTGGTGGGTGGGGTGTGGGTGTGTGGGGGTGGTGGGTGTGTGGTTTGGGTTGTGGGTGGGTGTGTTGGGGTGGGGGTGGGTGGGTTTGTGGGGGGTGGTGGGGGGGTGGGGGTGGGTGTGTGTTGTGGGGGTGTTGGGGTGTTGTGGGTGTTGGTGGTGGGGTTGGGTGTGGGGGGTTTGTTGTGGGTGGGGTGGGGGGTGGGTTGTTTGGTGGGTGTGGTGGGTTGGGGGTGTTGGTGGGGGTTGGGGTGGGTGTGGGGGGTGGTGGGGGTGGTGGGGTGTGGTGGGGTGGGGGTGTGGTTGGGTGGGGGGTGGGGTGGGTGTGTGGTTGGGGGGTTGTGGGTGTGTTGGTGGTGGTGTGGGGGGTTGGGTTGGGGTGGTGTGTGTTGGTTGTGGGTGTGTTGGGGGGTGGGGTGTGTTGGGTGTGGGTGGGTGGGTGGTGTTGGGTGTGGGTGGGTGTTGGGGTTGGTGGGGGGTGGGGTTGGGTTGGTGGGTGTTGGTGTGGTTGTGGGTTGGGTGTGTGGGTGGGGTGGTGTTGTGGGTGTGTGGTTGGGGTGGGTGTGGTGGGGGGTGTTGGGTGGGGGGGTGGTGGTGTGTGGGGGGTTGTGTGGGTTGGTGGGGGTGGTGGGGTGGTGTGGGTTGGTGGGTGGTGTGGGGTTTGTGGGTGGGGTGTGGTGGGGGTGTGTGTGGGTGGGTGGGTTTGGTGTGGGGTGTGGTTGGTGTGGGGGGGGTGTGGTGGTGGGGTGTGGGTGTTGGGTGGTGGTTTGGGGGTGGGTGTGTGGGTGGTGGGGGTTGGGTGTGGGGTTGGTGTGTGGGTTTGTGGGTGGGTGTGTGGGGTGTGGTTGGGTGGTGTGTGGGGTGGTGGGGGTGGGTGTGGTGGGTGGGGGTGGTGGGTGTGGGTGGTGGGGTGTGGGGTGGGGGTTGGTGTGGTGGGGGTGTGTTGGGGTGGTGTGGGTGGGTGTGTGGGTGTGTGGTGGGTGGTGGGGGGGGTGTGTGGGGTGTTGGGTGGGTTGGGGTTGTGTGGGGTGGGTGGTTGTTGTGGGGGGTGGTGGGTGTTTGGTGTGGGTTTGGGGTTGGGGTGGTTGTGGGGTGTGGTGTGGGTGGGGGTGGGGTGGTGTTGGTGGGGTGTTGTGGTGTGGGGTGTGTGGGGGGTGGTGTTGGGTGTGGGGGTGTTGGTGTGTGGGTTGGTGTGTTGGTGGGGGTTGGGTGGTGTGGGTTGGTGTGGGGTGTGGTTGGGGGGTGGTGGGGGGTGTGGGTTGGGGTGTTGTGGGGTGGGTGTGGGGTGGTGTTGTGTGTTGGGTGTGGGGTGGTGTTGGGGTTGGGTGGTGTGTGGGTGTGTTGGGGTGTGGGGTGGGGTTGTGTGGGTTGTTGTGGTGGTTGGTGTGTGGGGGTGTGGGTGTTGGGGGGGGGTTGTGGTGGGTGGGGTGTGTGTTGGGTGTGGGGGTGTGGGGTGGGGGGTGTGGGGTGGTGTGGTTTGGGGGTGGTGTGGGTGTGGTGGGTGTGGGGGGTGTTGGTTGGGTGGGTGTGGTTGTGGTGTGTGGGGTGGTGGTGGTGGGGGTGGGGTGTGGTTGGGTGGTGGTTGTGGTGGGGGGGTGTGGTGGGGGTGTGGTGGGGGTGGGGGGTGGGTTGTGTGGTGGTGGGGTGGGTGGTGTGGTTGGGTGTGGTGGGTGTGGGGGGGTGGGTGTGGGGTGTTGTTGTGGTGGGGTGTTGGGGTGTGGGGGGTGGTGGTGGTGGGGGTGGTTGGTGTGGTGGGGTGGTTGGTGGGGGTGTGTGGGGGTGTGGTGGTGGGGTGGTGTTGGTGTGGGTGGTTTGGTGGGGGTTGGGTTGGTGGGTGGTGTGGGGTGGTTGGGGTGTTGTGGGTGTGGGTGGTGTGGGTGGTGTGGGGGGGGGTGTGGTGGGGGTGTGGGGTGGGGGTTGGGTGGGTGGGGTGGTGGTGGGTTGTGGGGGTGGGGGTGGGTGTGGTGTGTGTGGTGGTGGGTGGGGTGTTTGGGTGTTGGTGTGGTGGGTGGTGGGTGTTGTGGTGGTTTGGGGGGTGTGGTGGTGGTGTGGGGTTGGGTGGTGGTGGGGTGTTGTGGTTGGGGTGGTGTGTTTGGGGTGGTTTGGGGGGTTGGTGGTGTGGGGGGTGGTTGTGGGTGGGGGTTGGGTGGGGGTGTGTGGTGTGTTGGGGGTTGGTGGGGGTGGTGGGTGGGTTGGGGGTGTGTGGGGGGTGGTGTGGTGTTGGGGTGGGTGGTGGGGGGTGGGGGGTGGGGTGTTGGTTGGGTGTGGTGGGGGGTGGGGGTTTGGTGGGGGGGGTGGGGGTGGTGGTGGGTTTGGGGGGGTGTGGGTGGTGGGTTGGGGGGGGTTGTTGGTGGTGTGGTGTTGTGGTGGGGGGTGTGGGTGGTGGGGGTGGTGGGGTGGTGGGGTGGGTGTTGTGGGTTTGGTGGTGGGGTGGGTTGTTGGGGTGTTTGGGTGTGTGGGTGTGGGTGTGGGTTTGTGGTGGGGTGGTTTGGGTGTGGGGGGTGTGGTGGTGTGGTGGTGTGTGGGGTGGGGTGTGGTGGGTTGTGGGGTGTGGGGTGTTGGGGGGGTGGGGGGTGTGTTTGGTGGTGGTGTGGTGGGGTGGGTGGTTTGTGGGGGTTGTGGGGGTGTGGGTGGGTTGTGGTGGGGTTGGGGTTTTGTTGGGGGTGGGGTGGTTGGGGGTGTTTTGGGTGGGTGGGGGGGTTGGTGGGGTGGGGTGTGGGGTGGTGGTTTGGTTGGGGGTGGGTGTGGGTTGGTGGGTGGTGGGTGGTGTGGGTGGGTGGGGTGTTGTGTGGGTGGTTGTGGGTGTGGGGTGTGGTTGGTGTGGGGTGGGTTGTTGGTGGGGGTGGGTGGGGTGGTGGTTGGGTGTTTTGGTGGGGTGGTGGGTGGTGGTGGTTGGTTTGGGTGGGGGGGTTGGGGTGGGGGTTGTGGTTGTGGTGTGTGGGGGTTGGGTTGGGGGTGTGTTGTTGGGGGTGGGGTGGTGTGGGTGGGGTGTTTGGTTGGTGGGTTTGTGGTGTGGGTGGTTGTGGGTGGGTTGGTTGGGTGTGGGTTTGGTGTGTTGGGGGTGTGGGGGGTGTTGGGTTGTGGTGGGGGTGGTTGGGTTGGGTTGGGGTGGGGTGTTGGGGGGGGTGTGGTGTTGTGGTGTGGTGGGGTGGTGTGGGGTTGGGTGGGTGTTGTGGGTGGTGTGTTTGGGTGTTGGGGGTGGTGTGTTGGGTGGGTGTGGTTTGGGGGTGGGGTTGGGGTGGTGGTGGGTGGGGGTGTGTGTTGTGGGTGGTTGTGGGTGGGTGGGTGTGGGTGTTGTGGGTGGGGTGGGTGTGGGGTGTGGGGGTGTGGGTTGTGGGGGGTGGGTGGGTTTGGTTGGGTGTTGTGGGTGTTGGTGGTGGGGGTGGGTGTGGGGTGTTGGTGGGGTTGTGGTGGGGTGTGGGTGGTTGGGGGGTGGGTGGTGGGTGGTTTTGGTGGTTGGTGTTGTGGGTTGGTGGTGGGGTTGGTGGGGTGGGGTGGGTTGTTGGTGGTTTTGTGGTGGGGTTGGTGTGGGGGTGTTGGTGGTGGTTGGGTGTGGGGGGGTGGGGTTGGTGTGTGGGGTGGGTGGTGTGGTGGGTTGTGGGTGTGTGGGGTGGTTGGTGTTGTTGGTGGGGTGTGGGTGTGGTTGGGGGGGTGTGGGTGTTTGGTGGGGTGGTTGGGTGGGGTTTGGTGGTGTTGTGTGTGGTGGGTGTGGTGGTGTGGGTGTGGTGGGTGGGTGGGGGTGTGTTGGGGTGGGGGGTGTGGTGGGGTGGTTGTGGTGGGGGTGGGTGGGTGGTGGTTTGGTGGGGGTGTGTGTTGTGGTGGGGGGGGTTGTGGTGGTGGGGTGTTTGGTGTGGTTGTGTGGGTGGTGGGGTTGTGTGGGGTGGTGGGTGGTTGTTGGGTGTTGTGGGGTGTGTGTGTGGTGGTTGGGTGGGTTGGTGGGGTGTGGTTGTGTTGGGTGGGTGGTGGTGGTGTGTGGGGGGTTGGTGTGTGGTGGGTGTTGGTGGTGGGGGGTGTGGGTGTGTGGTGGGGGGTTGTGGTGTGGGTGTGTTTGGTGGTGTTGGTGTGGGTGTGGGTGGTTGTGGGGTGGTGGTGTGGTGTTGGTGGGGGTGTTGGGGTTTGTGGGGTGTGGTGGTGGGGTTGGTGGGTGGGGGGTGGGGGGTTGGTGTGTGGGGGTGTGGGTGGGGGTGGGTTTGGGTGGTGTGGTGGGGTTTGGGTGGGTGGGGGTGGTTGTGTGGGGGGTGGGTTGGTGGGTGGTGGGTGGTGTGGGGGGTTGTGGTTGGGGTGGGTTTGGGGGTGGTGGGTGGGGGTGTGGGTTGGTGGGTGGGTTGGGGGGGTGGGGTGGTGGGTGGGGTGTGGGGGGGTGGGTGGTGTGGTTGGGTGTGGGGGTGGTGGGGGTGGGTGTGGTTGGGGTGTGGGGGTTGGGTGTGGGTGTTGGTGGGGTGGGGGTGGGTGGGGGTGGTGTGGGGGGGTGGGGGTGGGGTGGGTGGGTGTGGTGGGGTGTGGGGTGTGGGGGGTTGGGTGGTGGGGGTGTGGGGGGTGGGTGTTGGTGGTGGGTGGTGGGTGTGGGGGTGGTGTGTGTGGGTTGGTGGGGGGTTGTTGTGTTGGTGTGGGTGGGGGTGGTGTGGTTGGTTGGGGGTGGTGGGGGGGTTGGGTGTGTGGGGTGGTGGGGGTGGGGGGGTGGTGTGGGTGGGGGGTTGGGGGGGTGTTTGGGTGTTGTGGGGGTGTGGTGGTGGGTGGGTGTGGGTGGGGGTGTGGTGGGTGTGGTGTGTGGGTGGGTGGGTGGTGGGGTGGTTGGGGTGGTGTGTGGTGGGTGGTGGGGTTGGGGTGGGTGGGTGGTGTTGGTGGGGGTGTTGGGTGGGGGTGTTGGTGGGTGGGGTTGTGGTGTGTGGGTGGTTTGTTGGGGTGTGTGGTTGTTGGGGTGGGTGGGGGGTGGGTGTGGTTGTGTGGGGTGGTGTGGTGTTGTGGGTTGTGTGGGTGGGTGGGTGGGTGTTTGGTTGTGGGTTTGGTGGTGGGTGTGGGGGGTGGTTGGTGGGGGTGGTGGTTGTGGTGGTTGTGGTGGTGGTTTTGTGGGTGGGGTGGTG